>JBBPDC010000129.1:17868817-17879560 GCA_037974485.1 Hemigrammopetersius urotaenia
ATTTGTCTACTCCTATGTTGATAAGAGTATTAAAAACAGTATATTTAGTACAGACTTAAAGGTGCGATTAATCGCGACTATGGCAAACATGAGATTAATCGCGATTAGATATTTTAATCTACTGACAGCCCTAATTAATATACAAAAGACCCTGTCAGCCAAACAGCCAAGTTTAGTTTTTTTCTAAAAATTTCTAACTAAACCCTTGAAGCTACGTGAAAATAAAGCACACCGACATTGTATAAGAAACACTACAAAATGTGATGAAACAATTTTTTGGTGTTATTGGTTAAGTCAAAGTATCATGAATCCACTTTCAGTAGATCTGGCCCTTGGCTATCTAACACTCTAGAAACAGGCTGGTTGTGTTCTCTGAAGAGCTGCCCAGTAGAAATGCCCATTGGACTTTTGTCAAAATAGCATTTGGCAGAGAGTTCCCCTTGCATTTCCATGGCATTTTAAAGACATTTTAGTGTTTCAAAAATACTTCTAACAGGCTAACCATAGATGGAAACATCTGCCACAGTAATTGCTGAAAGCCCTGTACAGTTTGGTCAACGTTGGTGGTCCCTAAAAGCCAAAACCCAGTCTCCTAACACTTACTGATAATGGGGCTAAAAAACGTTGATTATCTGTGTCGTTCTGTGTGTATGGAATAGAGAGCTGAAACTAAGTGCTCAGCACAAAAGAGGCAAGAATCAGTGGTGATGGAGTATTCTTGGCTTTGGGTTTTCAAACACGGCCTGGTGACTCGACAGGGATCCAACTAACAGCCTTTGTTTATTTATTAAACCATTGCTAAAAACATTATGGCACCACAGGTTTAACAGAATCATTTTTGGCTTAAATGAAACATCAGTCCTGGGGCAGTTTAAGGAAATGTCATCAGGAAGTGACATGTGGGCAGACGAATCATGTGAAACAGCCAGGTCATCTTCTTCCCACGACCCGACTAGAACACCTGGCTTAGGACGTGCTCAACTGATTATCAGAAAAATGTACACAAACTTAACGGGTCCTTCTCTAGGTCGGCTACACTGTTTAGTGTTCATTTTTCACATCATAGGTAAAGGGCTTCTGAACGATGAGAATGGGGCAAAACATCAACTGCGGGAGAAGCCTGTAGAAGGAATCACTAACCCAGAGCCATTGCTCTTCCTTTGTTTTTGCTAACTCCTCCAAAATTCCTGTGATGGAGTTTCACTTTTCTGCTGACAAAAGAAATCCCTGGCCAGTTATCTATTAGCTCCCAGAGCAAGATGACATCACGGCACAAGAGAGAGCTGGAGTTTCACAGCAGTTTTGCTCCAGTGCTGACTCACCTTTTCTGAGTAAGGCAGAGAAATCCCAGATTTTTCTGTAATCCGTTAGAATTAGTTCATAAGGAAAAGCCTCTACAGCTTAAGCTGGGCCAGTTTGGTACGAACAAGCCTGGCTCTAGCTGTCATGCACTGCTCTGTGTAGCCTCTATTTCATTCAGTGCAGAAAGCTGATTTGTAACTATCACAACCAGAGGTCCTGGGTGTGCTGAAATTAGTGGTGCACTAATGTAGAATTTCTGAGCTGATAACGATAGCTACTTCTTAAACTAGTTTATAGTAATACAAATACACTGTGAGAAAGTTTTTCAGCTCTAGATCATCTAATGATGATGCTACTCAAATATTGTGATTTTTCACAGCTGATTTCTTCACCAGAAGCCTTGTGCTTCATTAATGCAGTGATGCAAAGTTCCAAATCCACATTCTGAATGATTTAATTTAATGCCTACAGTTAAACTACTCTGGTGGCAGATTCAAAGGAGCGAATGAGGACAAGGACTGGGTCTTAAAAATATCACCAGCAAAATGTTTAGTTTGATAGGATTAAGGTGTACCCACTGCTGACAAAGGTGTTAAATCGTGCACCATGTAATCTCGTATTATCGCCACAGAAAATGACTGTCAATAGAATGGGATGCTCTGGGGCAGCCACACACGGGTCTAAGTTCAACATGCCCCAAACTAAGCATCATCTATAAGATGGCGTATAAAGCCACCCAGCATTAGGCTGTGAAACCTTTGGGACGAATTAGAGTGAAGTTTGTGATTCATCCAACATCAGCACCTGGCCTCAGTAATGCTTGTGTTCCAACAGCTAGTGTAACGTCCTCCTAGAGGCTGTTAATACCCTTGATCTCAGAAGAAATATGGCAAGGGTAGGCATCTACAAATGGAGATATAAAACTTTGGAGACATTTATCCATTTTTCAGCTAATATTATTTCAAGCACCCCTTCCTAAAATTCACAAAATTCACTCATAATAAGCCCCTCAAATTCAGTGATTCAGTGCTAAAGATGTGGCACAAGTTGTAAATCCGTATTTTAAGCATCTCTCTGAAGATGAAGCAATGATCTCATTGTCTTTTCCAGTAAGAGACAATGCAGCATAGTGCACCACACACCAAATGCTTTGTCACAAGTCTGAAAGTTGAATGATGCATTTCACTGCTGACAGCCTGAATGCTTCTCTTGTGATCAAAGCAGACCCGCTTTCTTCACTGCAAACCATTAATGCATAATAGAAACCAGCACTGAGAGATTTAGTAACTATGGAATCACTGAAACACCACAGCAAGGAATGGGATTATGGACAGAAACACAAGGGGACCTTATGTGAGCTCGCAGCTGTTTGTTGCTGATGTTCTGGTCATGAATCTGTTTAAAATACAGTACTGTACTGATTTTGTAGAAGTGATAGTGTCTTGATATTACCCTGAATGTGTCATTTATGCTGCTCCTAAATAGAAGACCAGATGTATCATTTGGAAAACAGCTCGTTTATTTCCTATCGACCCTATATTTTATTGTTCTGTCTGTCTGGACTCCCAGTCTCCTTCCAGGTGCTCAGATAGCGTTCTGCTCTTAAATAGTGCCTCTCATTGTGTGCATATTTTAAAAAAAAATTAAAGTAGCAGTGGGGAGGAATGTGGACTGCTTTAGTTTTGCACTTATAATGTCTACGGTGATGGTGGGGAAATTAGAATCACTAAAACTTTTTACTATTATACTATTTTGTACCTTTTTAGCATTATTTCACACTTATGGTCCTGAAAGTACAGCACTTGCTGCTGTTAATTACAGAAGAATGTTATAGAGAACTATACCCAGTAAACTGCCACAAAGAAGCTTTATGTTATTAATTTCTGCTGTCATGTTCAAGCTTGTTCACCAATGGAAACTGCTGTAGCTTAGCACAAAAAGTCTACATAATCTCTTACGGCATGGAGGCACATGCCATGTATCCACAAGGAATTTGCCTGGGATCATGCAGTAGAGAATTAACACTCAAACCCAAAACTCCACCTCTTTCCTCATCAAGTTAACCAATCTATAACAAGCCATTACTAATGTTCTACAAAAGTGTGAGCCATGGACAATATATTATAACCTCTAGGAGCACTCAGGATTTTTTGGGAGCCAATACCTTCCCATCTTATCCTGGATGTTACAATATAGCTGCTAGAATTAACTCCAGTGTGATGTTCATGGGTGTGAGCTTACATTTTTCCTCCACACATTAATCTTAGCTACTGTACCAGCAGCTGTTTGAACTAGCCTTGTTCATTATAACTGAATCTGCCCTGTAATGCAGATAGAAATGAAATTAAACCACATACAGGTATAATAAACTTCTATGGATTATATATGTGGGTAAGAATTATGTACCGCACTGAATGTTTACATGTTTAATGTTTAGTTAGCTTGGCTAGATTAGTATTTATAGTAGAGGTGGGCATAGATAATTTTTTTTAACGCCGTTAACGGCAAGATCCCAATGAAGTTAACGGCGTTTAAAAAATTAACAGGTTTAAAACGTGCGTGAACTGGACAAGTCACTGAAACGGGTTGGCGGCGATATTTTTTTTTATTGCGCGATAAGAATCTCGCGCCGTTAACAGCCCAGCACTAATTTATAGTATACTTCAAAACATACTACACCACTACTTGTGAAGCATGGATGCAATTATTCTATTGCTAATATTTTATTCTGTGATGTCACCCTAGTTTACACCAAAAAGTGGGCAAAAACTGGTCTAAATAGTCAGACCAGTCAATTAGTAAAAGCAGTACTGATGTAACAGGGGAAAAAAAACATTTAAAAGACTAGTGTGCCCCTCACCTTTTTCCCTGCAGTCCAACAGCGGTTTGGGGAAGACGTAAGTGTGACACAGTGACGTCGCGTCGGGGTACCTTTGTATCCCAGGTGGCCTTTCGACTTCTGGAGTCTCTACAGAGCAGAGCAAATTCACATCCAGTGTTTTCAGCTTCTGCCTCCTGTATCCTGATGGCTCAGCACACTTGGCGTAGTTTCCCATGTAGCGGTTGCTGGGCACCTGCAGAAAGCGCACCAGGCTGTCCAGTTGGCAGTTGCACCTCCAGGGGTTATCATGGAGGCGCAGGTGTGTGAGTCGCGGCATGGGGATGAACATATCCTCAGTGGCCACCTGAAGGAAATTGTGCTGCAGCAGTAAAGTTGTGAGCTTGTTCAGGCCACTGAAAGCTCCCTCCTCAATGAGCGAAATCTCATTCTGCTGTAGGTCTAAGCTCCGCAGGTTCCTGAAGTGGCTGAACGTGTTGTCTTGCAGTGCCTGGATCTTGTTCCGTGCCAGCAGCAGGTGGTCAATGTCCTCTGGCCATCCCAGCAGGACAGCGCTCAAGCGGCGGTCCTGGCAGTCCAGATACTTCTCTCCATCCTCTGTGTACTCCTTGCAGTTGGTCGTAAAGCGCTTGACGGCTTTGGCCCTGCCTCTGCCCCGCACCCTGTCCCGTCTTGCCCGGCCTTCCCTCCTCGCCTCGGCCACACCGAGCACCAGAAGGAGCAGCAGCAGGATGGTGATAAGCTGCATAGTGGAAGCTGCAGCTGGCCCCCTCATTCAATTCCTGGAGATTCCCCACCGTCTGGAGCCTCGAGAGCTGCAGTCCAAATGCACGGGTACGGCTGGGATCCCTGATCAACAACAAAGAGAGTGGCATCTCAAACTGCATCTGATTTCTTCACTTCTTTGTGAAAAGTGATGGCCTTATGATTTATTATTTGACATCACTTGTAGGGTGAAACAAGTAGCTCTTTTTAAAAGATCTTTCAAATGATACAGTAAGATACAGACTGCCCTTCTGAATATTCTGGATGTAACTGTCCTTTTCAATCAGAAAGGAAAAACATAAAATGTTGATGAGTACTTTGTCTTAAGTACAAATATACTTGTGGGACTATATTTAAACAAATATAGATTGTATAAAAGTAATATATTTATATTTATATAAAAGTAAATAGTGCATGTTTTAACGGGCAAGTTTTCTTTGTTTGGTGTGTGAGGCGGCAACTAGCCTGCAGTATTATTCCTTCTCACACAAAGACTAATTAGCATAGTTGTAGGCATCTGCATTTTGCAAGAATTTGTATTTGATTGAAATGTTTAATATATGTAATAACACTTATATAATAACACTACTTATGTACTACCTTGTACACACAACCTCTACAAGCAGAAATGAGGTTTTAGTGCTTTTGGTGTAAACTTAATTGTTTTATGTAATGTACCTACAAAATATAGGCCAAAATGATCACTCACAAAATGATCAGTTTCAAAATGGCTTCCTGTGTTTATAATTAACACAGAAATGATGACAAATGGTGACTCCATGTATTCTGCCACAATGGCAGTTAGGCCCTCTCACAGGCTGCAATCTTGCTCTTTCACTTTCACATTACTTCTAAGATGAGCTACTTTGCTAGTAAGATTAGCTTGCTTCTTGTTAATGTCTCAGTGTAATTTTCCCATTTCAGTGGTATGTAGCAGCCTTGCAAGAATGTGTGCTGCAGCCTTGCTTAGGCACCTAATTTACTTAAATCAGCCGAACTATTGCTAAATTTAATTGACGGCAACTGAGAGATTTCATGCAGTACAGACAAATGCTTAAAAACTAGATCTGCACAATATATTGTTTGTTGATGTTCTCAGGCACTGATGAATGCGAAAACAAAGCATAGACATGGGACCTTTGGATCATGTATTTTCCCTGTTACATTGTAAGTATGGGCTGGGGGAGCTCAAGGTACAAGAAGTTCAAGGTATAAACAGCATTTATGAGGTTTTTCAGCACATCTGTGATTCTGGGTGCAGATAAATAAACTGCAAGGACAGTTTATAGTCTCTCACCTGTGAGGAACAGAGACCCTGCCTAAAACTCTTATGCAAACATAGACTGGTAAACGTGAACTTGAGAAAGCCTTTGGCAAATAACACGCTTGTCATTGCTAGAGACATTTAGTTTCCTGATCAATAGTGCAGAACCCATGTAACAGTGCTGACACTGTAATTCACGACATCTGTGCTGTATAAAACTGTTGATACCTTTTAAAATAGTGGTTAAATGTCTGGATAATTGCTTTCCCATGTAATTGCAAAACGGCTACCCATTTTTGCAATGCCCGTTTTATTGTCCTCGCTGCTTTATTTGGTCTACAAACCATCAGCAAATCTTTCCACTGTGGGGCAAAGCAGTCTGTTTATAATTAACACAGTAATGATGACAAATGGTGACTCCATGTATTCTGCCACAATGGCAGTCAGGCCCTCTCACAGGCTGCAGTCTTGCTCTGCCCAGCAACACTGTGTGAATCATAAGCCCCTTGTGTGATGTTAGGCAGTAGACACGGTCACAACGACTGCCAAGCCACAACCTCCCCCGGCTAACCAGGCCTTACCGTATCCAAATCAACTCTTTATGGCGGGAACTCATCAAGACGGCATGTGGACTTTTCCACTCAGCCTATCCAACTTCAGCAGGTGTCAGAGAGACAGATTTATCCTCTACCTAACGAAGCCTATTGTCTTGTCAGCGTGCAACTGAGCTCCTTACAGCTGCACAGGAAGGGCAGAGTAAAGTTAATGGCAATTCAGGGCAGAACTGAGAACCCTGAGAGCTCCTTGCCAGTGTGTTCACGTGGAAGACAAAGCTCAGTGCCAGACTATTTTAGTCTGTACCACTACCCAGTGTAAACCAGGCTAACCCAAACAGGCATTCCACTGAGCTCAGAAGCTGTGGGGTTTGGGGGCTGTTCCGGGCAGACTCAGGGGAGAAGAGAGCTTAAGGTTGGTGCTGCAGGTCAGGCTGTGCCAGAGAAAACATGCTGGCATATGAGGAACACATGGAGGGATGTGGGTACATCCTCTGGAGCTGAAAGAGTGCTGGGTGCAGGCTTAGCATTGGTTACAAGGACAAGGGCTGCACAGTTTAGTTAATTAGGGGTTGACGGTGTTTATTATGGTTGTTTACTTACGTGTTACATAATGTCCATTGTTCTGTCATTAAAAACCCAAAGCCTCCATAACTGTAACATTACAGGAAATGGAAAATGTAATTTATGTTCATGTAATGAGTTTGGCTTGTAAAATGTCCACATAAAGGCAGATGCTGTTTTAAAATGATGCAAAAAAGAATAAAAGGAGTTGTGGGGATTATAAAACACAGGACCAGTCTGACAAACTGCACTACACCACAGGAAGGACAGAGGGCGATATGGCTTCTGTTGTTGCCTTGTGGCTATAAAAAAGTTTTGAATGATGGCAGGAGACTTCAACAAATAAAAATGAGAAGAAACCACAGAAGGAGTTCTGTTAGTCAATTAATCATGTTTTTTTAGAAATAACCATCAGCTATAAGCTCCACTCGGACTAAACTCTGTCTGGATGCCCCCCCCCCTCTATTCAGCCAGTTATGTAATTGCTCCTCCCCTTGCTTTCCCAATAACTTTTCACACTCTCTCTCTCACTCATAATTCACTCCGCTCTACGAAATCACCACATAGAGGTTTATCAGGAAAGTGCTCTGTACAGGAACCATTTTACTGCTTACAGCAGCATTACAGTTCAATAATTTAGAGAAATGGTTTTGCTTCCAGAAGGCTGTACTGTTGCCAGAAGGATGACAAGACTCTTGGCAAGGCTCACTGCCGTGATAGATAACACATCCCTGAGCACTGAGTTATGCTCCTCTACGACTATTTGCACAGGTGAAGCTTGCAGTTAAAGGATGATTCGATTTGTAGAGAGTGTTCCACTCCAATAAACCTCAGTAACGGTGACATGATGTAAATAGTTAATTTTTCTGACTGAACTCCAGGGAAACGTAGGGCTCATCCATTCACACGTAAAAAGTCATAAGTCCTGAAACAATATTACATGTGAATTCTTAGACACTTCACAACTTTTTCAAGTGAGAATGCTAGAATACAGAACAGAATTAAAGGCCTGACCCCGGATTGATTCTATACTAAGACTAATTGATAAATGTAGGGGCCGGTCACATCTGGCTCACACATAACATAACAAAATAAGATGGATGTGTGAATGAATGGGCAGATATTACTGATAGAGAGATAAATAACAGATAGAGACTTCTGTCTTAACTATAGAGAAAGTCCCAGTGTGTAGAAACCTGAAGGTGGGGGTGGGGGGAGTGGGGGTAGGGTTGCATGCTCTGGGTTACATAAACTCTGCCGAAGAAGCTGATTGGAGCAGTTGCATGGCACAGTCCTTGTGCCTTGCACTTAATCTTCTGCTTACATAGTAATAACACAGGTGCCTGAAAACATCTGCAGAACAGAGTGGCTGTTCTCAGTGCAGTGAAAAAGGAAGATGAAGAGAAAGTGGACATTCCTTTATTTTCCTTTTACCATGACATAACTGTCTTTTTTGTGGTGAGGAATTCTGATGTTTTCCCACACACAGCTACACTCCCAAGAATGCAGACACGAAGCAGCTCCATCAGCAAAACCCAGAGAGAAAGTGAGAAAAGCAGACAGAGACAAAGAGTTAGAGGAGAGACAAAAAAGGGAAAAAAGAGAGAGGGGTGAGAAAGAGAAAGAGAAAGAGAGAGAGACAGAGAGACAGAGGGAGAGAGAGAGAGAGAGAGAGAGAGAGACAGAGGGAGAGAGAGACAGAGAGACAGAGGGAGAGAGAGAGAGAGAGAGAGGGAGAGAGAGAGACAGCGAGAGGGGGAGAGGAAGCTCACGTAGCCTCCAGTGCTTAATTAAAACCATTTGAGCTTTTCTGCACAGAAGGGAAAGGAGGTCATACAAGTACTATTTTTATTTAACAAGAGTCCAGCTGGCCACACATTGACTAACTTTGTACTGGAATTAGACAGAAAATCAAAGCCGAGATAAATGTGACCACTCTTGTTACTCTACACAAACGCTTTGAGTCATTTAGACGTTTAGCAGATGCATCAACCCCCTCCGCTGCAGGAGAAGGACCGGGAAAAAAGTTGGAATGAAATGAATGTCAAAGCACAGTAACAGTTTCAGATACAGCAGAAGTAACAGACGCTCCTGACACGGCAGATCTTTCAACATGCACTTCCGAGCGATTACCTGAGGCTCTTCTTTATGACTCGTCCCAAGCAGGGGGTCGGATGGCCACCAAACTCATGCACACTTTAAGTGGGTGCACGTCCACAAAATGCGCTCTCTGCAGAAAGCCCAGTCCCAGGGAATGCCCATATTCCATCAGAAGGGATCAGTGGTAAAGTTCCCTTCAAGGCAAAGTTCACGCAAGAGCCTTTTGAACAGTGCAGCTTTGCAGCAAACATCAGAGTGGAGAGGGTACAGTAACCTCTCACACACTGGCAGCGCTGGGGAGAATTCGCCCCTTCCCCTCCGCACACACCCCCACCCAGCCCAAACACTCACATGCACACGTTCACAAGTACCTGGTCACAGGGAGGCTCAGTCAGAGCGTCATCCAGTAAGAGTGTCCAGGGCTCCTTTCTCTTTGTGCTGGATGCTGAACAAAGCTTGTGTCTTCAGTTCTGCTCCGAATGTGTGTGTGTGCGCATGTGTGTGTGTGTGTGTGTATACATGTGTATGTGAGGGGCTGTGAGCAGTCCGGTTTTAAATTACAGAGCAGGCAGCCTAACCCTCATATTCAACAGAGAAATAACTTGGCCCGCCTCCACACTAGCCTGCTATTCCCTCTGCACTCTTTTAGTGTGTTAATGAGCCTAAAGTGTGTGTGTGTGTGTGTGTGTGTGTGTGTGTTAGGGGGCTTGAAGATAAGACACGCTGGAAAAAAGAATGATGCAATGATTTTTCTTGACTTAAATTCGCACATTAAGTCCATAGAAATAACGAGTGTGTTAATGTATGTAACACTTCTTGTATGCAAAGGAAGTGAAAGACAGCATTGTGTTAACACAGACTGTAACTGTGGAGATGTATAGTAAATTTAATACACCTTTTTTAAAACAGAGCCTCCAAGCAGCTGTTTGTAACCTATTTTCATCTGTCATGCATTCTTTGGGTCATAAAAAGTGGTTTCGCAACAAGGTTATGTATCATCTCTGAGGATTATCTTGAGCAAGCGTGCTCTGCGACTTTCAGCGTCTATTCTTAAGCTTTCTCTCTAGAATGATTGAGTGTTACAGAGTGGGTGTAATTAACATAGTGGCATAAATAACATTCCTGCCAAGAGATAAGACCGGCTACCTCTGTGCTGCATCAAGTCTGAGGTGATGAGAAACACGGCATCTTTCACTGTAGGGTCATTCCGTGAAATCGGTACATTTTGAGTCCCAGAGAAATAATGTGTCATAAAATCCCTATAATACCAGCTACATACATAATTTGAAAACATAACATTAGCATGTCTTCTATCATCAATACTACCTCAAAATTAAGTAAATTAAATATTATTG
>JBBPDC010000129.1:17889594-17910396 GCA_037974485.1 Hemigrammopetersius urotaenia
GGGGTGTGTGTTTCTGGGGGGAGGGGTATGCGTGGGGGAACGAAGAGAGAGAGAGAGAGAGAGAGAGAGAGAGAGAGAGAGAGAGAGAGAGAGAGAGAGAGAGAGAGTGAGTAAAAAAGGACAAAATGTTGACAGTAGTTAAATGTTAACCTTTGCAACACATGTGTTATTACCTTGTTTTATTACCACATGTGTTATTACCTTTCAGTCAACTGACATAAGCAAACAAAGCTGCAATTTACCATGCAGTGTATTTATCCTGCAGCTAAAACCAGAAAAAGACGTTTTACAGATAAAGGTCTGTAGATCAATGTCTCAATATTATCTAGATTTCAAGCTAAAAACTGGAAACGCTTGTAGAAACTGAGTCAGTTTCTGAACATACAAAACTCAATTACAAAGCGCTGCCTGCTTGCATTTATTACCTGTTAAGACACTTAAGCACACATAACATTAAGTACATGGCAAGCTTTGTTAAAGTTTGTAGAGGAAAATCTAGAGTCTGAGGGCGCTTATCAACATGGGCTCTTCTCTGTGCTTGTCTCCTCACGAACTCATGAAATACCATCAGTCCAGTTTAGACTCTCAAGCGGAGCTAAGCTAGGATGTCTGTAAGAATGCAGCAGGAGCTTAAAGCATCCTCCCTTCTGGACTCCCGGGCTGAAGTCTAAACTGCCAAGAACAGGTGTCTGTAGTTGACACACTCCATACAGAGAAACTATATTTAATCTCTATATTTAAAAGTTTACTTCGTCCTCCTAGTTAATATAGTCTACCTAATTTTACACAAACAATGATAGCTGATACATCTGCATTTACTGTCATTATTTACAACCGTATTTGGAACCTGCAGCCTATAAACCTCTTTATAGCCTCAGTTTGCGTTCGTAAGTGCTTGAACAAATGTGTATGTGGAATTGGGGGTGAGGTTGAATACCTGGTTTAAAGAATTCTTCAGCTTCCCGCGTGGACTGAGTGAGACTGACCGCTGTAGCACACATAATCATGATTACTATTGATTACGCATGTATAACACATGTATTAAAACAGGAACTATTTAATAGTGAAAGTGACCATTTGTCATACGTGAACACACCACAGCACACAGTGTGAACAGCTCGAAATTCACCCTCGAACCCGGACTTTCTGATCGCAGGGCGAATGCCCTAACCATTAGGCTACCAGCTGCCCCAACTAGGCTACCAGCTGCCCCGTTATATATAAAGTTATATCACTACTTGCACAGGCAAATAAATTATGCAAGTAAAAAAATAAATAAATACATTAAAAAATAAATAAACAATACATTACTTACTCATAAAAATAAACTGTAATTATTTAGTCTAGAGTGGTGTGCGTCCCCATCTGGGCAAGGACACAGTGCTATGCCAACAAGAGTCTTTGGTCAAGACTCCTAACAGTACATTTACAGTAAATGTATAACATGACACGCACTAACACAATCATGTACACACTCACACGTAGAGGCAATTTAGCATCTCCACTCAAAAGGGATTGTGGGAGAGAATCTGCAGAGAAAATGCAAATTCCACACAAAAAGGACCCTAGCCACCCAGTAATCAAACGCAGGACCTTCTCACTGTGAGGAGACAGCACTGACCACTGTGAGACGCTACTGCCCATTAGTTAATCATCAAAGATGATTTTCGAGTTCAAATGTTGCGTCTTTAGTAAAACCAGGGCTGATATTCACAAAGCAGCTGTAAACAGATTACCAAACAGTATTTGCGTGTCTGCAAGATTTCAGTGAAGATCTGGATATAGTTTGAGCAGGATGAGAGACATTTTGGTAATGTATTTTTTTTTTTGGTAACGGTCCTGTTTGTTGGGGCAATTAGTGAGTTCTAGTGTTTGTTAGCAACATCTGATACCAATCTGAGCTAAGCAGAAAAATGTGTACGTTTGACTAACCATCAAACTATTCCTTACAATTGTAACTACATAAACATTTCTTTGGAACATTTTTGGTACAGATCAAATCAATCACTCTGTTAAACCAACATTTCAGCATGCTTCACTGATTTTGAAAATAAGTGCATATTATTTCCCAGGAGGGAGAATGGGAGACCAACGTCTCCTCCATCCTCAAAAAGACCCAGCAGAGGATGTACTTCCTGAGACAACTGGGGATGCACAGTCTTCCACAGGAGCTGCTGACCCAATGGCTGCTGTCTGCAGCCACTAAGTCTGTTCTGTGCTCCTCCATCACAGTCTGGTATAGAGCAGCCACTAAACAGGACAGGAACAGACTGCAGCGGACTGTACGGACAGCAGAAAAGAACATGCCTCCCGTGCCCTCCATCCAGGACCTGTACCTCTCAAGAACCAGGAAAAGGGCAGGCAAAATCATCACAGACCCCTCACACCCTGGACACAGACTCTTTGACCTGCTGCCCTCTGGCAGACGATATAGAGCCTGCAGACCAGGACCAGCCGACACAGGAACAGTTTCTTTCCCCTCGCCATCTCCCTCCTAAACAGCTGAACTGTCTCACTGCAGTGCTATATATTCTGTATTCTTGTATTTTCTGTATATAAGATTTAGATGAATATACTGCATTGTTTTGCATATGAATGTTAGTAACACATTTCAAGGCTGCAGACTGTTAACTATGTACATATTTAAATGTCTGAAAAGGAGATCTTACCCAACAGAGTTTCTTCTTTGTTCAGGGAGCAACTGCTGATACACTCCTGCTTGTCAAAAGTGTAGAGTAGCTGTGAGGAGAGAGGTTAAGGGTGGTGAGCAGCTCGCACCATGACAGTAAGAAACAGTACATAGTCACATTCTTCTGGCAAATATTCTCGGTATACATCTCCTTATCTACACCCTGATCCGACCATTGTGTATGTATTATTACCATAAGAATTAAGCACAGTCTTGTTTGTGATCATATGGAAAATCAGAGCTTTCAGTGTGTGTGTGTGTGTCTCATGATTCATAGTTGTCCAATTTGCCATCAGACTCTCACAGAGGTCACAGTCAAACATACCTTATTCTGTTTTGTGTGAGGGTCATATTTGCCCACCCTGGTGGTTCCTGAGGCACCCTAACAAAAGACATTGAAGGAAAGTAGTTAGTGCCATTCATACAAATGCACTAACAGACACAATGCTACACAAACACTTAGGTCTGTTTTCCAGACTCCAATTAGGCGTGAAACTGCTGGAGACCACGTCTCTCTGAATGTCAAAAGTCTGAGTTAGTTTGAGCATGAATGCAGCAGCTTCTCTCTCCAAACGGAGTGAAACACTGGACCGAGAACTTTGTCTTCACACCTCAGCAGGAACCAAGAGGGACTACTTCTCCTACAGCACATGGGGGTTTAAGTTTCAAAAACCCTGACCCTCCTGAATCTAACTAATAACTTAGCGTAAGGCCCAGGAAACTCATGCGACAGGCTGGATTAGGACACAGGTCCGGCCCCTGAGCCCATCGCACTGGTATGTATGGAACTTCATGCTTGACCTGTCAGAGTAAAGTGATTTCACACAAAAATGCAACTTACTCTCCAAGAATACACAACACCACCATCTCTCTCCACGTTAAGGATGCAAATGTCAGCAACACCTGCACAGTCTACAGAAGAGAAAAGAGACAAAATGAGCACAGACTAACATTCTTGTGACTGCAGATCATTAGCAGTGGTGCATATGAACTGGTTACATTTACCTGGCTCTAAGTGCTCACATTTCTGATTGTTCTGTGCTTTCATTGGTCATTTGACACCATACTGTAACGCGTTTATACTTGTTTGCAAGGAAAATAATTACTCAGCTCCACTTTAGCCCTGCAATACTTTCAAACTTTTCACTTGTTTTGTAATTTCATTAAAAAAAACAACAACTGATAAACCTGTTCATGAGCTGATAAAGGATGCTGGATGTAATAAGGAGTTGACACTTTTCTTGTCATGTTTTTTTTGGCCCTTGGGTCATCATTTCTTTCAAGCAACACCTTTGTCTTAATGGTGCTCATGATGTCAGTAGGAAGAGGCTTCTGCAGGTTTATGGGATCAATCAAGTTAAATGCACATACCTTTACATCTCCTTACAGTTTCTTCTTTGGCTAAAATGCTGGAGATCACGTCTCTCTGAATGTCAAAGGTCTGAGTTAGTTTGAGCATGAATGCAGCAGCTTCTCTCTCCAAACGGAGCGAAACACTCTGGACCGAGAACTTCACCTTCACACCTCAGCAGGAACCAGGAGGGACCACTTCTCCTACCGCACATGGGGGTTTAAGTTTCAAACCCTGACCCTCCTGAATCGCTCTTTGTGGTCATTATTCATGCTCTCGAAGTCCAAGCCTGTGGTACTCGTGTTAACACGTCTCACACACCAGGAGAACACAACTCTCAAAGAAAGTCTTGGAAGACAACAGTCGCGGAACAGAGCGCAAACAAACCCCACCCCTGAGGGCCACGACCGGTGGTGATTGGCTAAAACTACTGTCAATCGAGTATTCTGGAATTCTCCCGCCCCCGCAACATGATGTCACCTGATGGAGGGAAAGAGGTCTATGGAAGTGAAACTCAACAACATGGAGCGGCCAGCCCAACTCGGCTCATTTCTCCACTCTCTCGTGTTCTCTTCTCACCACTGTGAACCTTTAAGACCTCCAGCTGTTTGTTCTGCGGGTCCTTAAACCTCATGTAAGTGAAACAGGCACTCTTGACAAAAGTATCCTTGAACACATCTGCTCTGAGTTTGGTGACATCTCACGTGCAGCAGTTTCTAAAACGACATTTCCTCTTTTAAAGACTAGGAACTCCCCCTTCTGTGTGTTTTGGTCCCAGTACTTTTGTCCATATAGTGTATTTACCAGACTCTGTATCAGTGACTGGGTTCGCTGTGTGGATTTGTTGCGGTAAAAATAATTTCACAAATCGCTCCTATAACACACACTAAGGTAAATAATAATGTTCAGCACCTGCTCCACTTTGCCTTATGGACGTTTCTTTCTGAATTACCCAACACTATTAAAAAGCTGAGATACACATCAGTGCCGTGCACCTCACCTAACTTGGCCTGGAACATTTTTGTTTATTGCGATATATACAGTTTGTTAAATTATGTTTTTGCCATGATGTTTATTATCTGCACCATGAAGTTACAACTGGAATTCACAGTACGGCATAGCATCGACTACAGAATGACGTACGACTTCATAGGTCTGTGTGATGAATTTGCGCAATGCACCTATGGTATTGTAGTGTTTTCGAAAATTATCAAGCGATTGAAAATCGTGAATTCTGATGATGGTAAAGATGAGGGGTACAGTTTTGCACAACAGCATTCTGCACAACATAACATATCATATTTCAGGCTGTGCTATAGGTTTACACTGGAATGCCCCTTTAAGTTTTGTGAAGAATTTCATTTTTAATTGTTAGTTTTTTATGTCAATTCCGGTTTATGAGGGTTTAGCATAAACTGTTTCTTCTTCCTGGGTCCACCTCTATAATTATACACAAGATGGTGCTATTGTACAACTCTGCTGTGCCGTGACCACCACGGGGTGGGGGCGTGGTGGTGCGGCATGTTGGGATTTTTTTAGGGGGTTGTGTTCACCAAAATGTTCTCCAGCCTGCCTAAACAAGTGCATTATTCAAATCATAAGTAGTTTTTACCTCATCATGTCTCCAAATCAACACTCCCACCAGTTGTTAACCCTAGCCGTTTACAGGGGCAGTTGGGTGGCCAGGGGCAGTTGGGTGGCCTAGTGGTTAAGGCATCCGCCCTGCGACCGGAAAGTCCGGGTTCAATCCCCAAGACCGCCAGGCACCGCTGAGGTACCCTGAGCAAGGTACCGTCCCCACGCACTGCTCCCCGGGCTGCCCACTGCTTCACTTGGTGAATGGGTTAAATGCAGAGGAAGAATTTCGTGCTGTTCACACTGTGTGCTGTGGTGTGTTCACGTATGACAAATGGTCACTTTCACTTCACTTCACACCAACCCCACATCCTCTGTTATCTAATAAAAACAGATTTGGGGCCTCTTTTACAAATTCTCCTGTGAGGCAAACCCCAAGACAGTCTTAGTAAAGGCTTAGCACCTCTATTCACGAGTCAGTAGTGACTCTCATGCTGCAAGTCTGTGTAAATGAGTTTACATGAGAATGTTATTCTGCTTCATATGTGTAAATTAGTTGCATTACAGCCTCTAAATCCCCTCTTACTCTCTCTTATCCACTAAAAGCGAATGGCGGTATGCTTACTGCTCTTGAGTGTCTCTCAGCTTTATGCGTCCTTTAATAAAATCCGTCTCCTGTGGTCATTCTGTCACCAGTCTGCTGCATGAGTGACACCCGAGTTTACTATCACCAGCGCACAACCTGACAACTGACCCGTAAAACTGTCTGGCTGCCCTCAGCTTTAGATAATATGGTAATATGCAACAATTATAGGAGATGGACAGGTAGAAGCAACTGGCCAGTTGGAGCAGACCCTCAGGCCCTGATGAACAGGAATTAGTCAGACACTTGGATGTGGTTTATAAGGTCAGTATACAAGGTTAACAAGACTATGAACACGCTCACTGAGACGCAATAAAGAAGCTACAGATCTTGTCGGCCATATCATGCAAAGGACAAAATGGCACTATTAACAATTGCCTTTTGTCTCTCACTCCCTCTCTTTCAGTCTCTCTCTCTCCACACACACACACACACATCCTGTCTGATGACCGCCCTGTCCTGTTTTAGCCAGTTTGCCCAAGAATCTCTAACTATTTTTTTCTTATGGTTCATAATTACCTATGTGGTTCAGCCTAGAGTGGGACACATCCTTGTGGTCGTGGAGGAACTCATAACAAGGAACAAAACAAACACACACATACACACAGACACACACACACACACACACACACACATTTACAAGAATGTAATTACTGTGGCGGCTAAATCTAACAGGCCGTTCTGGTGTGGCTCAAAGGGGAACAGAGTAAAGTGGGAAGCTCAGCTAGGGTGCATGCGGTAATTCTGGAAAAAGAGAAAGAGAGAGACATATCATTTGGTATGTAGGGGACAGTGGCAGGCTGGAGCCAGGCAGCTTGGAGTCTGCTGAGGAGAGGGTTACTCACAGCATGTTGCGGCACTGGCCATCTCATTATTCCCCAAGGCATGATTTACAGCCTGCAGCACACACATCCACACCACATGGAAACACTGAGGCCTTCTGTGATCACAAACAGTGACATGACTTCCTAGTGCTGGGTGGTATTGGTAATATCACAATGCTTTCCAGATATATCATGTCAGATGATACTTAAGTTTGCATTAATAAAAGTTGATCAGCCTGTATCATGAAATAGCAATTTATTATATAAACACTGTTGAAGGTTCTCAATGTACCATCCACTCCCCAGCCTTCACAGCCAATACTAATTTCTGAATTAATGTCAAGAAAACCACCCATCCAACCTCTGCCGCTTGTTCTTTCAAAACACTATAAAGCATCACTTGACATAAATAGGGTTACTACCGACTCGTTAACCCTCAAAATCATTATTGTTACGTGACAACAGTATTGCCAACATATTGACATATCAAATTATTTTTGATGTAGAGATTCATGTTTTATTTTGCCAAAAAACAATAAAAGCTGCACCCTCTGTCCATCTTTCCTCTGTGAGTAAAGGCCTGGTGAGGCATTACATACAGGAATGGTGAAAAAAAACATCAAGGTCTGTTTATGTGGGAAAATGAAAAGCACATCTGAAGCCCCAAAATGTCCAGAGATCAGTTTGCTCTTTCAGCTGCCACATGTCGAGACATTCCTGTGTATCGCATTGTGTTGCTGGAGGGCAGTTATTTTAGCACAGGCCATCCCACACTTAGCATTTCACTGCAGCGATGACTGCATGTGTTTAACAAGAGAGTAGAACTCCAGGAAAAGAGCAAGAGAGGGAGACAGAACTGAAATCAGCAGCTGCAGGTTTGTACCTGCTCTGCTAAAGCAAACTTGAAGCCTGAGGTGGACACAGAAAGAATGTGTTGTATCTGTGTGGATCTGGTCCACGGCGTTGCATAACCTTGATGTGAGTGTGTTTATATATATTTGTGTGTGTGTGTGTGTGTGTGTGTGTGTGTGTGTGTGTGTGGAGGAGTGCAGGCTGTGTTGGGGCTTGTTGGAGTGCATTCCTTCGCTCAGCTGCTTGCTCTTGCTTTCCCCTCTCAGAGCATTCCTTCAGCCAAAGCCGTGAGGACCCACCCTTACACACCACACTCAGACGGACACACCACACCACCCTATACATTCCATCTCACTGCCATGTACACACATACAGTACTGGCATACGTACTTGGTTCCATATTACACATTACAGACGTGCAGATTAGAGAACACTTATTCTACATATATATTGTATTACATTTCTTTCCCCTTAGGTCCACTATGATATATTTGTGTGGTTTTGTGTACCAAACGGTTACATTCCCATTTCTAACCTCTGTATCCATTGATTTTGTGCTTTTAAGACTGATATATGTAAATAACCTCAGTTCTGAATGGCTGCTCAAAAAGCAGCTTTATGTAAAACATGGAGGATTTATGTAAATCATATTGAAAATAGGCTGTATTTCCCATCTTAGTTTCCATATATTGGTACCTTTTGAAATTTTAATAAAGTGTGTGTACTACATTTTTATTCGAATAAGTGATTTTTCAACTTTTCTGCATATTATAATCATCAGGATTAGGATTAAATTAAGAGAAAATAGATTTTTCAATCTTATGCCATTGTTAATGTATACAAGCGTAGGCCAGGGCCCCTGTGGAATTTACTTCAAACCTCTCATCAATATATATGCAGAAAACTGGAAAAATCATTGGAATTCCTCTTTAACACACAGATATGCATTTATGAATAACCAACTATTTTACCTTATTAGTTAATGTTCCAGCCATTTAAAACACAAATTTCTCGTTTTACCATGAACCCCCAATAAAATACGATGCACTGTTCCTGCCTCTAAAAGGTCTACTGAGTTTTGATCACCTGCACTAGAAGTGAGGTAAAATAATATTAATTCATTCTATTATATTATTAATGAATTAATTTCACCCTCAACCACTTCTCCCTATGATAGAGGGAACACTGCATGAATCAGAATCAGAAAACTTTATGGAAGGTACACATGATGATTTAAGCCTTTAAGTTAAATAAACAAATGTAGTGTTAAGACAGTTCTTTTAGAAAACTGATTTAGAGATAGTATTAGAACTGTTCTATATTATGAAGCACTGTAGTGATAGGTCTCTATGTGTAGTGCACTTTCTTTCAAAGGGCAAGAATATTACTGAATAGTTTTACTCATTCCATGTATCGTAATGATCAATGACTGTATTACATTATAATTATTACATTTTTACATTCAGTTCGTAAGTCCCACCAGCATGCCTTGATGTTTCTTTGGTTTCCAGACAAACAGATTATTGTTTGTATGTTTTATTGCATTATGTTTAACTTCTAAGGGGCAGGGGGTCTTACCCAGACCTGAAAACAGTACACACACACACACACACACACACACACACTCATGCAAAGCAGTGGTGCAGGATAGGGCCTGTGTGTGTATGTGTGTGTGCATGCTTTGGTATAATGATGGGTGGAGCACTGTTACTCACTAAATGGGCCACAGGCCGGCCTACCCCACATCACTGTGGTACAGCAGTCTGTCAACAATACACACACACACACACACAAACACACACAGTGGGGAAGCATGGCTGTTCTATTCCAATTCAACGTTTCTGGTTTAGGGAGAAACTGACCAGATCATCTAATAATAAATAAATAATAATAAATAATATGCATTATACTAACTCAAATAATAAATAATATTCAGCCTTCTCTGTTTCCAGTGTGAAAATGAAAAGATATGTGAACGGATAACTTTTAAGATAATAATAATAACAATACATTTGATTTATATTGCACTTTACATTGTTACTTAATGTATTCTAAAAGTATAGCCAGTAGTGAGTAAATATTTGATCAACAAAATCCATGAAGATATCAGAAATTAGTCATTTACATGTTGGTGACATATCTGAGCAGCGTCCCGTGTCCTGAAAGGAAAACCATGATATGACATGCATTAACCATCTTTTTCAAATACAGTAATCCCCCAGTTTTAGGCGGATCAGGACTCACGGATCCAGTCACACACACATTTTTTTTGAGAACGAAACTGATCATTTTCTCCAAAACAACGCAGAACCTGCAAATATTCTTCGGAGGGGGCAGACCGGCAATTCGTGCGCTCCAAAAAAAGGCCTAAATATGCCTATTTTTATAGCGCGTGGATTGCCCGTATTTAAACCTCTCTTTCTGTTTCTCGCTGTCTCTCGCTGTCTCTCTCTCGCTCTCTCTCTCTCTCTCTCTTTACATTTTCTTTAAGGGTAATGAATTAAACTGGTATACACTGTAAAAATAGACATTTTAAGGCATTATTTTGACCATAGGTGGGTGCTCTTGGAACGTAACCCCGAATAACGGGGGATTACTTTGATTGGCCAACAATAAAATAATAACTACTCAAAACTGGAAACGGTTAGGAATTTCCTCTTTAAATGATTCAGAAAAAACGCTTTACTGAATCTTTATTTTTATTTTTGTGGATTGAGTCCTCACAACCTGGCAGAGGAAGAGTTGGAGATCTATTATTTTGTGCGTATAAAGTATAGGATAACAGTTCGCTCAGCGCTGTTTGATGTCTGTAGCACATGCTGGATGCCTTTTTTTTCATCTGTCTGTATGTGTGTATGGCCGTGTGCTGACCAGAATTTGTTAGCTGGCAAAATCCAGGCATTTTAGAAGTGTCCAAACATGTCAGCCTCCTTCCAGCATCCTGAAGTCTTCCTAATACAGGCGTAAGTCAAGCTAGAGCGCTGGATCTCTCTGAGTGAAGAGCAGGATGGATAGACCCTGTGTTGGTTGAGTGTGATGTGTGTATCTGGGGGCACCAGGGCTTGTGTGCTTAAGATGGAAGCTTTTACTGCTTGACCTGTTTCTGTTGAACTGTGAATTCAGCAGCAGGAGCAGAGGCACACTGAGAGAAAGAGAGAGAGAGAGAGAGAGAGAAAGAAATGGATAGAGAGAGAGACAGAAACAGAGAGACAGAGAGAGAGCGTAAAAGCACCCCCACATGAGGTTCAAGCATATTGTGTCAGCTGCATCTCAGTGCTGGTCTCAGCCTGAGGGTTATGAGCCTGTGCAGTAGATATAAAAGCCCTAAGTTTCTACAGGCCACCATGACCAGCTCCAGCATGCCAAATTAATGCTGTCAAAACTGTTAGAAGCCCATACACATTGTCAATAGGAAGTTTTGTTCTTACTATCAAAGTTTTTGTCAGTCAGTGTAAGTGAATTTGGAAACAACTGAGCATCTACTATACAGACATACCTTTGTCAAGCATTTTACTTTGAAATTGTGTCATGCAGACTAGATTATAGTTTATTTTTAACTGATAAGGAGTCCATTTATTATTACATGAAGAATTTTAATATTGATTCAGGTGCATTATTTTGAAATTTAACAATTTCTTAGTAAAACTTCTTTAACGAAATCTCTCACTGTGTCGTTGGTTTAGAAATTGTAGACGGTATAAGTAACAACAAAAAAGAGGAAAGTGTGAAGGAGAAGTGCAAGGTTACTTTAAATCTCAGGCCTGAGGTGTTCGAGTCCATTGTCTGAATTCTAATGCCCGCACTTTTGGTTCTTTGAGGGCCCAGTGCTTTTGCCCGACTGGTAGCTGGCTCTTTGACAGCTTGGTCCAGCACACCCCCACAAACTGACCTGAATGGGGCGTTTTGTTGCCATTGACAGAGGCTGGGGAACCAGGAGCGCTGTTACTGGTTCCTTATTGAGTCTGATTCAAGCACAGCTCTACTTAAGGGGGTCTTGAGGCGGCCGAGGGGAATTACTGATGAATAAGGTTCCATTTAGCTCTTGTGTGGTGATGACTCAGTTTAGAGGTTTGAATACTGATTTTCCTGTAAAACCAAGCCAGAAGCACTTCTTGTGAGTTAATATTTTCTTTAAAAAGCTCTTGCTGCTAAGCTTTCAATGGAATAAGAGGGAAAACATGGTTTATTCCCCTCATTCCATTGTGTGGTAAATATATATATACATAATGGAGGAACACAGGCATCCAACACAGAGCAACTTTTATTAAAATTCTCTGTAGCATTAACAGTCAACATGACAATTAAACAAAACAAAGCCTGGTACCTTGAATTGTCTGGTAAATTTAAGTGTACAACTGCGAGTGGGAACAGTTTAAGCCAGGGCAGGATGATTCCCCGCAGTGCTAGCGTTAGTCATGTTAGCAAGCGGAGCCGTTTCAGATGCAGAACACCGGTACTGTTACTGTACTTTAACACTGACTTGCAGGTTGTGCAGGTCTCTGAGCTGTTTGTGTGTCTCCACATGTGATGTGTGCCTGTCATCTCTGGTCTTGTTGTGGTCTTGTGTTTAGATTCCCCTCGCGCCATCGGTACCGCCCCTTTTATGAAGGGACTATAATAATTGGTTAAACCAAGGAACGCGTGTCATTGTAAACCAATCAGAGGCAGAGATTGCATTGCGTACACAAGCAAGTGCAGAGAGACAGAGAAAAGACTTCTCTCAGGGGGCGTCGAATCATGCCTCTGTAGTCGACTAGTTGACTTTTGTGTTAATGCCCTGAGGTTCCTTGGATTAGTTGATACAATGTCTTCATTGCAACAATGGACAAAGGTATTGGGATGCCTGATCATTACACCAACAGGGACATTGCATTTAGGTGCATAGACTGTAATATGGATTTGGTCCCCCACTTTGAAGCTATAGCAGCTTCCACTCCTATTGGAAGGCTTTCCACAAAATTTTTGAGTGTTTCTGTGGGAATTTGTGCCCATTCATTCTTTAGAGCATTATGAGGTTAGGCACTGATGGACGAGAAAGTCTGGCTTTCAGTCTCTATTCCAGTTCATCCCAAGGGTGTAGATGGGATTGAGGTCAGGGCTCTTTGTGGGCCAGTTAAGTTCATCTACACCGAACTCATCCAGCCGTGTCTTTATGAACCTTGCTTTATGGACTGGGCCACAGTCATGCTGGAATCGAAAATGTTCCTCCCCAAACTGTGTTCACAAAGCAAGGTGTTGTCCCAAATGTCTTGATTTACTGAAGCGTTCAGATTCTAAGTCACTGGAAATAAGCCCAAACCTTGGAAAACAGTGTTGTCCCATTACTTTTGTCTATGTAGTGCATTTGGTCCAGAGTATCTCTGAATTTCTGATTGGTCACTAAACAGCTCCTCAAAGTGGGAGACGGTTCTCAGCAAATGCAACTAATTCTCAACCGTTTCTTGTTAACTTTCTGAGAAACATATCTCAGAGTTAGTCTGAGGATTTCAGCCTGAACGTCCCTGTAAGAGCCTACTCTCTATGAAAATTGCGCAATTATTATAAACGTGACCTAATTCTGGCTCACAAGTATTAATATCATCAAGAGTGAGACTTTTTGGGGGGTTCTTGAACATCCACACGTCATCCTAACAGTGGGCAGACCTGACCCAAACACGAGTGGAATCCATGTGGGAGGAGCTTGTGGGTTTCAACCAATGAGAAACTCACAATGCCGATCACGTGATGTACAGCCTGCGGTTTCACGCTAGCGACTGAAAGCGATCGTTCCATTTGACTGACATGCAGTTTGTCCAATCAAAGATGTGCTGCTGTTGGTTTGTATCCAATCACAGTGCGCTATTCACACTGGAGGGCGGAGTCGTGTGATCCAGCCAGTTTTGTTCCAGAGTTGAGTTGTTAATGTGGCACTGTGGAGACAGGGAGGGGCGAGCCGGCGTTTGTTTTTATATTTAAATATAAAAAGAAACAATCAAAGAAGTTAAATTAACTGTCTGGGGGATTTTAGAGACTGTAACCCGTTTGGAATACCTGTTTTGTTTCCTATTTCTTTTTTCTTCATCGGAAAGCAAAGAGAAGCAGGGGTCGATAAACCATGTTGGACTAATTGACAAGAGGATTTTTTTCTTTCTTTAAGATATTTATTTAATTTATTTTCTATATTCTTTGTTTTTTGCATTGGGGATAGTTGGCCGTGGGAGCAGCAGTGTTCAGGGAGCGTGAGGATGGAGCAGGCGAATATCCTGAGGAAGTTCATTCAGGAGGTTCACGCCATGAGGACAGGGGATCAGAGAGGAGAGGACAACTTCGGTAGCGACTTTATGGTGAGGAGGACAGCAGGGACAGACAACAATTCACACACGCACTCAAACTCCGCTCTCATTGTTTATTAACAGCTACGACTCTGCTTGTGCTGGTCCCCCTTTTCCTGTCCGTCCCAGCCCACTCTTATCCTCCCCTCCCAGAGACCAGCTCTTTCCAGACAGCACTTCTGCAGGCTTCAGCTGCGGCCTAATCCTGTCTCCACAGACCCCCAATCTCCTCCTCTGTTTACCCCTCACACTCTGAACCTTGTCATCTTGGACGGCTCACAGAGTTGTAAAACTTCACCTCTCTTTCAGTCCCCACGGTTAGTCCGCAGCTAAACCTGCACTGAGGAACCCTGTCTGAGTTACATGAACACTGTCTTCTCCCTCTCTGTTCTTCCAAAAAGTCGACTTCTTTACCCTGTTATTCCACACTACCTCCAGAGTATAGACACATACATAGTTATGTAGGCACTATTCCTAGCGTGTTCTGGGCGGGTCTGGGGGGTAAATACTTTGTAAATGCGAATTAGAAATAAACCCAAGGTCTAACCGATCTGTTTTCCTCTTTTAAAGCCGTATTAATTAGATAAATCACATACAATGGAGACTATTCCTCTTCGTGGTGGTGAACAGGAGGGAGACGGACTTTTGTTTGCAGGCTAACGTTCACGCTCAGCTAGCTCCGGCAGCTAACGTCTTTGTCCAGATCTCAGGATTGTGTGGCTGCGTGTTGGCTCTCTGTGTCTCTGTTTTTGTTTTAAAGCTCGAATAAAGGAGCCCTCCGTCTGATTTTGTGAATCAGGTCAATGTTAATGTGTTAAAAGGGTATTTTCTGGGTGTCCGGCGTGGTGGTGAGAGGGATGTTGCGCAAGGTTCAGGGCCGATCAGCTCCGAGAGGAAGAAGAGGGATTCACCCAGACCTCAGAGAACTTCAGCACTCAGTGGTCCTAGAAGCAAAAACAGTGTCTCTGAACAGAAGTACATGGTTTTAGAGGTAGGAAAGTAGAGCCTGGTTCCTAAAACACCTCGTGGGATTAGTGTAACTAGAGGTAGACTTTGCAGCATCTCGAATGTTGTCACATTAAAGGAGTGGCTAACACAGGACACATCCTTTGCCTGCTATAGCATCACTGGTAGTACATGTGCTGTAACGTGCCTTTTAAAAATGCATATGGGACAGCTGGTGGTCTGCAGGTTAAGGAATTACCCTAGGTATTGGAAGGCTGTGGGTTTGAATCCTAGGAATACAAATGGCACCACTGAGCAAGGTACGACCCCCACACACGGCTCCACGGTCACCATTGTTGACATCCCACTGCTATACTAAGTAAATGGGTTGCATGCAGAGGACAAAAGTAATTTTCTCCAGGATCAGTGTAGTGTGTAAAATAAACATTCTGTTGAGGCACTGATGAGCCAGAGCAGTGGATCCCAAACCACTCCTGGAGACCCACTGACCTAGAGCTGTCCACACGAAGCGAACCTGGTCAGAAACCAATAAAGGAAAGGGCGACTTGTTCTTTAGTGTAGATTTGCTTTTTGTGTGATTAATCAATTTAATGGGGTAAATAAATTTGTGGTACGGTGTCAAAATGGTAGTGGAAGTGTGTGGTTCTTTTTCCCCCAGTGAGAATTCAAAAGACGAAAAGCTTGACAAACCCACGCATGGTCACACTGTTTACGAAAGCTGGCTTAAATGTAATTCGTACATACACTTCTATGCTTTCCTACCTATATTTATAGTTTTGTTAAAAAGCCCCCAAATTAATGATCCTCCGCATTTGAAAGTCTTGGGTCATAATACTGCTGTTCTTTGTGATGTGAGAGGATATTGTGCAATAACATAAAGGCAGTGTGTTAATGATGGCATTGCTTGTTTTTAAAGCAGGTTAAGTGACATTCACTCTTAAATTATGTTACCTGACATACAACACCTATTAGCACGAATGAGGGTATGGTGGTAGTCTGCGGGAATGAACTGGTTCTTTTGATAGAAAGAGCCTATTCAGTTCATTTAGTGTGAGTGGTTTCACACCTTCTTCTACCACAGTCCTTCCTCAGTTCCTCTAACAACACTCACAATGACTTATTGTGAGAGGCCTACAGTGTTGGTACATTACCGTTACACTGCATCAATGTAAAAGGTGCCAGATTGTTCTGAGTTATATTATAGACTCTGGCCCGCTGAGAGCCTCCCTCTTTATGTATTTAGCACTTTTTCAGGCTGTTTTGACCTTTTAAGGAGTGAGACAGCTTTCATGAACAGACAGCTGGACAATGGCCGCGACAGCAGTCCTGCTCTGTCATGTCATTGTCCCCGGTTTGTTAGAGCATTGACTCAGCTGCAGGGTGTGAATGGCTGTGGTTCTAAAGTAGTGACATTAGAGCAGAGTACAGGTACGGGTCGAACAGCTTCACAAATTTTTTGTGATTTGTATGTGTATGCAAGGGGTTAGTGGTCATTGTGTATAACAGACAGAGTTCACACACACTTGCTTTTTGCGCCTGCTGGGAGAGATGGGGGAGGGAGTGAAGTTGTGCCTACATCTGGTGTGTTTAGCACAAGAAATTAGATTCTTACATTAACAGTGACCAGGGCTTTCCGCAGCTCTGGTCATGACTGAAGTGTCTGATTAGGATTGTCATGAATCACGATACCGGAATGTGTATTTAATCCCTAAACCAAGAGTACTGTCACAATGAAGGACTGGAATCTTCTTATTAGTGCAACTGTAGAAATGAAGCGGCTTGATCACTGTAATGGATGTAGTATGCATGTCACGTAGAAGAACATTATTATACAGTTTGGTATATTTGTCTTTTTCAGGGGTGTATCAGTGCACCAATACAAAGAATGAGTTTGCATGGATATTAGTAATGCTGTCATAGTACTACAAATAGTACACCAATAACACTCCTCTCATTTTTTCAAGCGGCATGTAAACAGCAACCTTGCAAGACTAGATTAAAGTTATGTCAAAGCCTTAGGTTATAAATAAATAAATTAACCAACTTGACTGTAAAGAAATTGAAATCAAGGAAACTGTTAGTGTGCTTTGTAGATATTTTAATGCTGCTGTGTTGTTTCAGCAAAGTTTGAAAGCAACCAGCACCAGTCAACAACCTGTTCAGCACATTCATGTCATACACAAAAACTCCTCATGACTCCCAGCCATAATCATGGATTATTCAACGTAGATGTAGTCATTATATTTGTTCATTCAAATTTGAAACATAAGTCTAGCAAGGACGAACAAACTTTGTCGTAAGCTACTGCTTATTCTGCTGAGACATAAAAAGTTTCCCCTGAGACCCGAAGCCTCTTAATCTAATGTGTGAAACAGAGAATGTACAAAAGTGTCCATCATTACAGGAGCCTTTTTGTATGCAATACCCCACACTCTTCATCCTGTATGTTTAGAAGTTCATTCATATGTGTGAAATACTAATTTCCTCCTATGGAAAGCATGAAGTTGCATTTTTAAACAGTGAATGGTGAATGAAGTACGGTCACTGGAGACTGTTACCGGGTTAACAAGCCTCCTTACCTTCATCACTGTCAATATACCACTGTTTATTGGATTGAGAGCAGGAAAAAAATTTTTTATATGCTAAGGCTAGTTTTCTGACCCAGATGAAGCCCTGAAAGAGACTAATGGTATTTCTTCCACTGATGCTGTAATTTAGTCTTAAGATTGGACAAGTTGTTACAGCTGAATTATCTTGTGCAACATTAACCACACGACTAGAAGGATTTTTGATGGTGTCATGATCAAGGCATCTGAAATAAGGCCCTGCTTATTAGGCTCTTGCAGTGAAGATCAAGAAAATAAGCTCTTGTCTCATTTTCAAACAACGTGAGATCTGTACTGATGACTGGAATGCAGTGTTGCTTCAGAGTAGACTGGCATGGAATCTGCGTGCTTACTGTAAACACTAGGAACATTCTGATGTGACAACACTACTCCTGTCCGAACATCAGTCGTGCTGAGCTGGAAGCTCTCCATATGCTCCTCTAAAGCAGCGACTTATTCCAGCTCAACAGTGAATTGGGGCTAAAGAGGCCAGGGCCTGCCAGCGGCAGGCAGAACAGTGGCAGAACAGAGCTAAAGCCGCTTAAGATGGCAAGATTCAGTCCTCTGTCTGAGACGAGTGCGAGTGCCAACTGTCGCCACAGATACGACTCTGATAGGCCCTTTCTCTACCTTCATGAGAGGATCAACTGCAAACCGGCAGTTGTGTAACTTGAAAATTATGCAAGTGCCACAGAATGCTGTGTGCCTGTTCAAGAGAAAGAGAGATCAGGTAGATAAAACTTTACGCTGGATAACAGCTGAAGACACAGTACATTATTCGTTAACTGCTATTATGATATTAGTCCACTTTTCTTTTTCTTTTTTTTTAACTGTGTGCTATGAGCATCCTGACACTGCAGTCCTGGATATGTTTCTCTAATTTCTGTTTTTTGACTGACTTTGCTATTCAGGGACATTTAGGAGCGTTTTCAGGAGGTAACAAAATGACCTGATGGTCTGCGGTGTCCACTGTGTTTGAAATAGCCATCTTTGGTCTAAACAGGGGCACGTAAAATGTGAGTAGGTGGCCACTATGTGAATTTTTTTTTACTGCCACTTTTATGCAACTGACATGCCACCAAGACCTATATATGTACACTATGTACCTATATATGTTTTTTACCTACACATTTTGACTGGTTAGAAATGTAACTATTTTGGGGAATTGTTCTAATTTACTGGTGCTTTCAGCTTCTGATGTCACATAAAGAGTGGAGGAAGTGCTTTACTCCTGATGGATTATTATAAAAGTGTAGCTTATTCACATCATATAAAATGGTTATTTTTTATTACATAGTTAAATAGTTACTTAAGCAATATTTTACTTAAATTGTGGTGACACTGTATATGTTTGAAACTGAAGTGATCTTACCGTGTACATTTTGTTGAAAATAAGTACACATCCTACTGAGAACACACTTCTGCACATTGTATTACACAGTTACTGTTTAATTGAACATATTTAGGAAAAAATGCAACATGAAAAGTAGCTGAAACTTATGTTAATTCCAATTTAGGAGATTTCCAGTGACCATATTTTTATGCTCTCTGTTGTTCTTTCTTTCTCATTTACATTCAGCTTTTCACTCATTTTCATTCCTTATTATCCTTCCCCTCCCCTCCTCCTCACTGTGAGGACCGAGGGTTGCCGGAGCTGATCTGTGTCTGAGAGCAGTTTAGACTGCCCTGCCTGATCAAGAGCTGGGACCGACTGATGCTTCATTTTGCTCATAAAAGCAGCTGGTCACTAATTTCTGTGAAATTCAATGGCTTTGTATTCTTAAGACATTTTTTATAATGACTGCTAGCCACCATTTCAGTTCATTCAACAAATTGCATGTCAAATGCATATAATTAGGATGTTAAATGCACTTTAGTTCAATAACCGCTGCTTGAGTCTGTTTAAAGTTAAATTGGCATCAACATTTTGCCTTGTTAGTTCATTTTGATTCATCACATCATCACATTTAACGGCCAAAATTCTTGTTTTCCTGTGATCTTTGATCAAAATGAACCGAAATGTTTATTTTCACCTAAACTGTTTTCTGAGTTTTGATTACATCACCATGTACCAGTGGACCTGGTACAGTAATATCATGTTCCAGCGCCTTCTGGAGTTACTCTCATTGAGTTACAGCACAGCTAGCTCAGAGACCACCACTGAAGTTCTGAAATACATATGAAAGGAAAATATGCATTTCTTGTTCATATGCTGACTTTAAGTTTCCTTTAAACTGGCTCACATTATGTGGTGGTAGACTGATCTGGAAAATGTGAGCTAGTGCCCGATTTTCATATACATATATATATCAGCTGATATCAAAGGCAGTACCCATATATTTCATATATTTATGAAATAAAAAAATTAGAAACCATTTACCTGACTTGGATTAACAATACATTACAGAAACATAACCTGTACATTTAGTGAGATTCAGATAATTTAGTGCAGCAGCAGAGAATCATCTAAACATTCTGCTGCTCAGGAGCAGAGTCAATACTGTCCTCAAATATTGGATAAGCAATGTTTATATACAGCAGTCAAAAATGAACATTTGTCTTATGATTGAGATCATGGTGCACCCCTAATATTGTTGCTTATCGTTGTGTTTTTATTGTTGTTATCAGTGACCGAAGTTTTGTATCTGGTTTGTCTTTACATACAGAACTTGCATCAAGCTCCAGAGACTCCTGCTTTATTCGCACAGCAGTTTTAAAGGTCATGAAAGTCATCAATGACTCTTTACTGTGTTTGTGCTCTGACACACCACAGTGCAATAGAATGGTAGAGCATTCTGAATGATTTCACTGAGTGGTTGAATAGTGTCCTTTACTGTTGTCCAGTTGATAGAGAGGTTAATAGAGCGCTCAGGGGCTAATTGACTGACCGAATGTTTTTGGGGTGAGTGTCCTTGTGTGTGTGTGTGTGTGTGTGTGTGTGTGTGTGTGTGTGTGTGTGTGTGTGTGTGTGTGTGTGTGTGTGTG
>JBBPDC010000129.1:17924391-17938416 GCA_037974485.1 Hemigrammopetersius urotaenia
TGTGTGTGTGTGTGTGTGTGTGTGTGTGTGTGTGTGTGTGTGTGTGTGTGTGTGTGTGTGTGTGTGTGTGTGGGCAGGCAGGTGGGCGGTCAGGCAGGCAAGAGGAGAGCGGTAGAAGTGGGTGTGAAGATAATTGTTGATTGGTTTACTGAAATGCATGCAGACAAAATACTGCAAATATGTTGCCTTTGTCTCATATTGACACCAGTGCATTTTTGCCTGAAGTTGTTCTGTGAAATGTAAAAATGCGTTTTTTAAATGTGTGTGACTGTGTTCAGAAACCACAACACAGGCGTGAAGAGCTCAGTCAGCCAGTGTGTAGATCTGGGCGATGCGGAAAGAGTCTAAACATGTTTTTCTTTTATGGTATTAAACGATATATATTAGATTCAAATGTTAAGTCGAACAATAAAAGAACAGTATAAAAAAGTCTGAGCAAATGAACACAAGGGTGAATGATAATCATTCATAGTTGTACTGCTGGCTTTTAAGTGCTCATTCTTAATCCTCGCTGTCTAAAGTGCATCTGCTTTAGAAAACTTTCTTTAACATGATAGGCACATGCGTCTTGTCAGTATTCCCTATTAAATGAAGAGCTGAGCAAAGGTTTCCTATGTGCACGGAGATTGAGTTATCTACTGCGGCGTTATGCCACTTTCTGTAGTGTGGTATAACTTCCCATTGTACTAGTTAGGCTTCACACACTCCTCACTTTAACTCAACTGTGTGCATAATGATGTGTATTATTTACTGTTGCCTTATTACAAACATCTAGCAACTCATGGAGAGTTTATGGTAAACACACAGTTCTTTTCCCAGCCTTGCTTAAGGCATGATTTAACAAACAAACACAGGCTAACCAAGCAGTAGACACCAGGCAGGTACACGGAGGGGAAATAAGCTGTGAAGTATTTTTTTTAATCTGTCTTTAATGTTCCCAACTCCTTAAAAACATTTTACTTGAACATTGACCATGAGTCTGTAATATATTGGACAGCTCACATCTGTGCTCACATAACCGCGATTCAGTCAAAACTACAGCAAAGTCTTGGCCTCAAAAATGATACTTGTTGTAATGACAAGGAATTAGTCACATTCAAATGACATGCTGATCTAGCAGTGATGTTTCGCTTTTGAGCACGAGAGTAACATGCAGTTGATTATAAGTGTGAAACTCTTTTGCCACCAGTCTTGAAAGCAGCTGCTCCAGAGTGTCTTGTTTACACATTCCATAGATCTTCACATGGTTTGGCTAAATATCTGTCTTGCAAACACACTCACTGATAATTTGACTCATTATTAGCCAGGAAGGTTGCAGTGTCTGAGGTATTATTTTTGTCATGTTGCAAGCAGATATGATTAGATACACTTGAATGGTGCCACCTGCTTCTGTGTTACATGGTGAGGTCAGCAGTGTTTGTTCTATAATTTCACCTGATTTCTGTGAACTTGAGGTTGGCGCAAACTTGCAGACATTATGTCACTCCGTGGACTCACTTGAGTGACTTCAGTCCGTTAGACTGTTTTAAACTTCCTGTCTTTGTTCTGTCTTCGGATCGGACTGTGAATAGTCTGTGAATAGTCTGAATGTTAGACTCTGGTTTGTCTTTTAGCTTGTAAATTTGAAGGGGGTTTCTGAAAGATGAAGATCTAAAACACATGTCAGGTTTTGTGGCTTTTGGTGGACAAAAATATAATCTATAATCTCGCAGTTATGCCTTTTTTAGGTAAAAAAAAATCTTTAAACTATTTTTAACAGAGGGAAAAGGAACAGAAAACTTTCAGGCTCGCTGTAAGTGTTGGTAATGATATTTATGATGTTTGTGGAAAAGCTTGATGCAATTCATGTCTTTTCACATGATGATATCTTAACTGTATGATAGGATCACACTATATATCGTTATTATATACAGTGTTGATACTGAAAAATGCTATGCTGTGAAAATTAGACCAGTAAGTGTAACTATTTTTTCTTTACAATTTAGTCACGGCCTGTTCCACCTGCTTAGCTAAATCTCCCCCATCACTCAGTGCTCCTGGCCTTGGAAATCACAGATGGCTGAGGAATCACCAGGGATCCAACTTGCGATCTCCTGACAATAGTTATTTTGTGTTGTGCGTGTGGTTTTTTTTATTTATTTTTTTAAAATTTAAACTGAGAAATTTAACCAGTTCTTCCAGATGTGTTTGGGTTTTTTTTGCTGTATCAAAAGTGTTCATGTAATCCAGCAAAATAAGTTGGTGGTCTAAGACTACATCACCTAATGATTTACTATAGTGCTTTAATGTCTAAAAAGGCATATCAGAACTGCCATGTTTAGGTAGGAATTAGTGATTTAATCATGTCGTACAACCCTACGAAGTGGCCAGTTTTCATTTACATTTTATCTGTTTGTGTAGTCACTACTTGTCTTTGGATTACAGGGAATAGATGGGCCTGAGGTCTACATCGCCACACAGGGCCCGCTGTCCAACACAGTTATCGACTTCTGGAGGATGAACTGGGAATACAACGTTACAGTGAGTAGTTTCACTTAAAACTAATGTTCCCACTCAGCGACTTTCCGTTCAACAGCCTGGCATCGTCTTTCCCACTTGACCACACTATTTGTGTCCATTTGCGTTTACTGTAAAAGATCTTATTCTAATTTGACTGACGATGAGTTTATGATCTTTGCTCTCCACAGTTGAGCCACATCAGAGCTCAATTTTTTTTTCTTCCCTAGAACTAATCTGTGAAATACTTCACTGATTGTAGATGTGAAATTAATGGACTGTGTTCTGTTCTTTAGGTGATTGTAATGGCGTGTCGGGAGTTTGAAATGGGCAGGGTAAGCTTGTTTATCGCATGTTTATGATATGTTCTCAGTGTGCTCTGCTGTGTTTTGGAGCTGAGAGTGCTGTATTTCTTGATACTATTTTTTTTATCTGTATTGTGAGAGTTAAATCCTTTTCCTCTTGGAGCTCAGTAAGTTTCACAAGCTTTAATGTGGATTATGTGGTTCAGTCTCATTTAGTCATGAACTTTTTGATAAGACATTTTACACATACTCATTCCGGTTGCGAGCAGCCCTCTGTGTCGGTACAGCTGGTGGCATTAGTTTGAATATAAATCAAAACCTCTGTTTCCTGTCTGCAGAAAAAGTGTGAGCGGTACTACCCCCAGTTCGGAGATGAGCCCATGACTTTTGGCCCTTTCAGGATCTCCTGTGTGAGTCACCGCTTCCCAACTACATATCCCAGCATGCTTCACCCTTTAGTAGATGTTCACAAATGGAGCCCCTAAACTATATTTTATACACTACCAGTTAAAGTTTTGGATATATCTTCTCATTCAATGCAGAACTCACTTTAGTTGTAATGGGTTTATGGGCTACACAAAACATGAAGTTCTTTGCACAAATTCATCTCACATGAAGAGATTTCAGCTTTATGCTTCACAGTTTCAGGCCCTTTCAAAATGAGCCGTTTGGACGGAGTGTGATGTAATACTGGGCCAATTTGCATCTGTCGAGACCCCATCCAATAGATTAGATGAAGATCCGCCATTTTGTCTGGTAGTTTTACGAGCACAGATAAGCCGAGCGCTGTGGCTACAGGCAGAGGCAAGTCACACATGAAGTCTGCAAAGAACAGCCCACATCCCTACCTTCTCCCAGACAAAGAAAACAAAGAACTGCGTGGCTCCATTTAATTTTCGATGGCCATGTCCCAGCAACAATCGTTTTTTGTTCCACCTTAAGTATGTAAGGTGGAATGGAAAATTCTAATTTGGTGGGGCGTGGCCAGCAACAGCTTATTTGCATGAAAGTGACAGAGCCCTGAAACGGCTTGTTTTGGAAGGGACCGAAACTGTGAAGAGTGATTTTGAGCAAAGAACTTCATGAACATTTGTATAACCCATAGACCTATTATAACTTGTTTTTTTAAAGTGAGTTTGCATAATATGCCCCCTTTTAAACAAACCAGAATATGTTTTGTAATAAGGTAATGATTGACTGTCGTTTTTTTTACTTGGTTTTTTTAAGTGGTCCTTGCCATAATGTGGAGTAGAACCGTAGTTGAATAGAATTAGTAACTGCGTACCAACCCGACCATCACAACTGATGATCCCAAACACATTATGAAGGCAAGACACTAATGAGCTCTTGATGGAACATTCCAGGTCGATTCCTCATGAATCTGATTGAGAAAATGCCAAGAGTGTGCAAAGCTGTCTTCAGAGCAATAGGGGATGTTTTCAGTATTAATCTACAATGTAGCCAATAATAAAACCAAAGGAAATTGTTGAATGAGAGGGTGTGTCCAAACTTTTGACTGGTAGTGTATGTACATGCAGGATTATGTAAGCACATTTCTGTGCCCACTTTGTGACTTTTGACTCTTATGTTCTCAATTACCCCTTACTATTTGATTACCATTACATTCATTGGCAAAAATGCATATCTGAAAGGGGCAGTATGACGGTATGTTCCCTCACACTTGGGCAACCTTTCCTTTTGCTGTCACTGTGATATTCTGTTCCACCACTGAACATTTGGATGGTCTTAAATTTCTCCGTTTTCTGTTAATATCTGTGTAATGATTGTGCAGGAGCACGAGAGGACATCCTATACCATAGATTGGCACATAAACGCCAGAGGTGTCAAAAGTAATCACATTCATTACTCAGATAGAAGTATAGATTCTAGGGTTTAAAAATACTTCTGTAGAAGTATCAACTCCAGCTTTTTACTCCAGGAAAAAGCTTTTTACTCCTTACATTACTTTTACACAGTAAAAGTGTAAAAGTACTGGTTACAAAACTACTTGAAGTATAAAAGTAAAAGTAATGTAAGGGGGTGAAAATGTCATTAAGGACAAAAGCTTAAAAAAATGCAAATATATTAAAGAACCATTTTCATGGAGCAGAAGATATGATGACTAGTTGCCTATAAGTATCGTAATGGTGCAAAAAGTCAAACTTCAGTAGCATGTTATCAGTAACCTTTATTGGAATGTAAATGTACATCCAAGCTTAGCGGCAGGAATCCTTGAGGGAATCAGAAAATTGGTGTACCCAGGGCAGGCTTAGTAACAATTGCCCTTGCATAGTTGTCTATATACAGAAGACATCAGTGTTGTCAAAAGGAACGATTAATCCAAGAGATTAAACAAAAAATAAAAATAAAAACTCAATCCTGGTTGATACCTTCCTGGTATGTGCTATGCTCAATTCTACAGCTAGGGTGTACTCACGCTAGGCAAGTTGCCGTGAAACGGGCCCGTGTACGATTGTCCTCCCTCCCCACTCCCCCTCTGCTGGAGCACGCTTACGTCATTATGGTGCGACGGTTTCAGGATAAACAGGAAGAGCGGCGCTCTCTCGCTGAACGCAGTGGAGTCCATCGCTCTGGTTACTTTGTTGATAGTGATTTTGGTCCGCGGTGGTCCACAGCCCTCTCACAGCCTGTTGCTAAACAGGTCTATCGCTTTTGTGGCACGAAAAATGGGTTAAAAATGGGTATAGTACAAACCAATAGGGTTTTGGAATGGAATATGTTTATACTTCTCATCCAATCACAATCAAATTCACTCGATCCGGATGGCGCAAGTTTTTTGCTTTTGTTTTTTTTTTTTGAAAGATGACAAGCCGGAATGAAAAGCCAGAAATTAAATTGGAGTAACGAGCTATTTTTAAAATGTAAGGAGTAGAAAGTACAGATAATTGCGTGAAAATATAAGGAGTAGAAGAAAAAGTAGTCTGAAAAATAAATACTCCAGTAAAGTATAGATAACAAATTTCTACTTAAGTAAGGTAACGAAGTATTTGTACTTTGTTACTTGACAGCTCTGATAAATGCTGAGTGTGTCATATTGGATGATATTACAAAGTATTATTCATTATCATTTTAGCTGTTTTATGTATGAAATGTGTCTTCAGTGACCATGCGTTTGGTTTTCATGGGAAAGCTTACAGTGTTTATGTACAGACTTTTGCGGCATTTGTTGTCGAACAAACGTGCGACTGTTACACGTGTTCAGAATGCATGGACTAAACAACGGGGGCAAACTGATACAAAGGATAAAACTTTGCAAAGAAGCTGCTGTTGCGATGCTATAATGATGCATTCAAATATGTGGGCTTTTGTGGTTGGAAGTGTCTTTGGTTGCTTCTGCTTTCACAATACAAATGTTATGCAGTCATGTGTGTGTCTGGCAACTATTTGATTGCTAAAACCTGTTGTTTTAGTGTTTCGGTTCTCTTTAACAAAAATTAAACTATATTTTTGCATGTTTTTGAAGCCAGTATGAATCTGTTTCTGTAGACCTCTTAATAATTGGTACCATCTACTAATTAAGTAATGGTGCAGCTGGGAAATGTGAATATTAACAGCTGTTCCCAGAAAATTCTCAATCAAATGTATCCTGCCTAGTCATAATGCCATAGCTTCTTCCAGTAATGGTAGGCATTTTTGACCACACTGAGTGATGAAATCCTACTTTGTGCGCCAGTACTGTTTTTAACATGCTCTCAAAGACTTGGTCCTCTCCATTTCCCCTTAGGGACCCTAAAGCCAAGGCCTGTTTCCATTAGTATATTTGCATGAATTATGTCGGATGAGCTCTCAGAGGGGCAAGGGATCAAGTGAACAGAATTTTCGACTTCAGCAGCGGAACCTGCCCAGAAATCACTGAGAAACAAAGCTGTCTATAAGAAACAGCACTGAAACACTTAAAATCCTTCCTTTTAAATCCATAACATTTTCTTTGCTACATTTAGATTATGGCTTAGGCAACACACTTCATCTGATGTACATTACTGATCTAACCTCATTACTATGCTAAGTTTCACAGCATGCAACAACAAAAATATATGTGAGACATAATTCTACAGGAGAGCTTCCAGCCAAGTGTTCACACTTTTCTTTGGAACCTTGTGCTCAAGTGGACATTATGCAACATAAATGAAGCTTCCTTTCCATTCATGGATTTTATTTACTGGGGGAGACCAGAACGTTTTTCCTTATGTGTTACAATAAACTATTGTTCAAAAACAGCAAAAATGCAAAGACATGAACCAATGAACTCTTTAAATTTAGAAAATAATTATTGCAGCAAGTCTGATTCATTCTGGGATTATGTAGCGTAATGAAGGAAATAAAGAGAAACAAAATGACTGTGTGCTCTGTCTCTTAATGAGTGAATACATGAGCTAATTAATAATGAACTAATTAACTCATCCTGTTTCTCCTTTCATGTTTAGGAATCGGAGCAACCCAGAACTGACTATTACATCCGCAGCTTGAAAGTAGAATTTGAAAATGTGAGTGTCCTGCCTCCCTCAGACATTTTAGAAGGTCTGTCAGGACAGTAGGTTAACCTTTCGATTCCCTGCTCTCCTACCCCTCTCTCATCTTTTCTCAGGAGACTCGTAGAATAACACAGTTCCATTATATCAACTGGCCTGATCATGACGTCCCCTCATCTTTTGACTCCATATTGGATATGATTGCGTTGATGAGGGAGTACCAGGAGCATGATGACGTTCCTATCTGCGTGCACTGCAGGTAAAATCTGTCCTCAGATGAATGTCCGAAAAGTGTTTGCTATATAGAGGGCTAACTAGTGAACAGGGTGAGGTGACGTTTAGTTAATTTCGGACACTCGGGATGTTACGTTTTTACTAACTGTTGCTTAAAAATTGCGCCGGACTTTGGCAATTTATCTCTGTTGTATAAACACACGTCTCGTCTCTCTAGTTCAGACGCAGCCCGCACAGGGGTCTCATGTGCGGGGGTGGGGTCTGGTGTGCGGGCTGTGGTATGCGGTCCAGGCCAACAGACGGGTTTCCGCACCGGGCCAAAATTACCTGTCCGGTCCAAACTTCACATCAGCCCACGGGGCAAATGCCCGGTCCGTTCAGGTAATTCAATTTTGGGCTGTCCCGGTAATTTTTGTGTGGCGCGGAATCCCGTCTACCGGCCCGGATCGCGTCCCACACCCACCCTCGGACGATTTTTTGTCACAGTCCGGCCTTGGACACTACTGTCTTCCGTGGAGAGAGAAAGAGAGAAAAAAGTGCAAGTGTGAATGAATCTCCTCCGTTTGAAGCCCCACTTTCCCCCCTCTGTTCTCCCTCAGACTTTAGCGCGATTAAAGTAGTGTGCAGTGTGTCTGAAATGTGCACTCGTTCACTGTGTAGGGCACAGTAAAAGAAACCCGCAGTGCATGATGGTATATGTGTATTCATGTAATGTACAATGTCTGTACACTATATTTTGGCACGTCACACTGTGATTGTAGTGCACTAACTAGTGGGTGAAACTGACGGTTAAAATTTCGGACACCACTACAAAATGGCTGGCTCACTACATAGTGCCCTATACAGCAAATGAGTGCACTTTTCGGACACAGCTATGGACATCCAGTTTTCATCTTACAGTTGAAACCAAATATTTATATACACTTCAGAAAAAACTTTTTTTTCTTTTACTGCCAAACATTAAATCAGAGTAAAGTTTTTTAACATATTTTTTGCATTTGTTAAATGTCAGAATAAAGAGAGAGAGAATTTTTTTGAGCTTAAGAAGCTTCTGATAGGTTAATTTATTCCATTTGAGTTAATTGGTGACACACCTGTGGATGCATAGAAAAAAATCCATAAACTTTATTTATCCATACTTTTTATTCTGACATTTAACAAATGCAAAAAATGTTAATTTTTATTGATCTAAACCAGAAAACGAGAAAACTCTGATCTAATGTTTGACAGTAAAGAAAAAAAAAGGTTTTGTATTTTTTTCCTGATGTGTATGTAAATATCAAAACTGTATATCAAGACTATTAATAGGGGAATGTGTCTCCCCATTTGCTGCGGTAACTCTATTCTAGAGGCCTTTATAATATGTGTTGCAACATTTCTGTGAGGATTTGATTGCATTCAGCCAAAAAAAAATCATAAGTGAACTACTAATGTTAGGTGATTAGTTCTGGGTCACATACACCATTCTAACTTCTAGCTGCTTCACTGCAGATAATGCCATTCATGGCCCAATTTTTATTCAAACTTTATCTGATTTTGGCTCCTGTGTGCCAAATAAAATCTTAAAGCCAAATGTAATGTAAATGTAGTTAACAGGGATGTGTAGATATGTTTGGACAGTTAGTGTATAGTGTATGCCGTCAACTGGGGTTTACAGTTCGTAAGAGTGTATTTATTTATTAGCAGGGAAGAGAAAACAGTCGCCGCTCACAGGATGAGGAATTTCCTGTAGCTGTTTGTGCTGGTCCTGGTCCGTGGTGAAACACTTAGTGAGGAGGCTGGTGAAATCGTTACAAACCTGAACTGCCTTTTTAGCTGTAAATCTTTATAGGTTGTTTGAAACAAGGTGTGAGAACAGAACAAAACCCATAATCTTATGTTGATTGTATGAGTAGGGGGAGACGCATTGTGTACAGGACTCAATGATGCTTCATGGTTCTCTACAGGGGGCCTTCAACAGGGCTGAATGGTGACATCATGTCTGGCCCCCAGTGCCCCCTCAAGTCTGTCGGAAAGGGATTGAAGTGGGTGTGTGTGTATCCATGGATGTGTAGAGGGGGAAAGAGGCTCTAGACTACCAGCTCAACCCTTCCCAGCCCCTTTGATCTCTGCCCTTAATTAATTACACTCAGGAAGTACCTTTAGGCGGGTCGTTATGGGCTCAGTTGAAGCCATATGGATTGTCTCAGGGCTCAGAGTAACCTTATTGTAGAGTGAACACAAACGCACACACACACACAATCACAATTCAGTTGACGATACCTTGCATGTATTTATCCAGTAAAATTGTCTCCTCAGCTTGGTGTAGTGCTTCATGTTGATAGCAAATCGATATCACATTACACAAAATGGATCATTTGTTTCTTCTGGATTTCTGGTACGGTACTTTCCGAGTGCGACACATTCTTTAAGTTACAAAATTGTTTAGTCAGCAGGGCCTTTAGAGAGAACTGTTGTTGATGTTTGGACAATATTTAGGTCCATGCCCAGAAAACTGCACCAATTTCCACAGGACATTTAAAGCTAAAATTGCAAAATGCCTCAGAAGGAAAGCCATAAATAAGAGACGATGAGAAAAATAAGTACAAATTTTATTAAAATGTTCTAATATTCTTTGGAGTTAGTTTTATATCGTAATTGTATGCATGTGTACTGGAATCTAAAAGCATGTTTTTTTTGTATTCATAGTGCTGGATGTGGGAGAACAGGTGCCATCTGTGCCATTGATTACACGTGGAATTTGCTGAAAGCTGGGGTATCTTATTTAGTGTCTTTCTCTCCCTCTCTGTCTCTCTCCAGCTGCTGTATCTGGTTATTATGTGTGTTTTCATTTTGTCAGATCATTAGTCTCATTCACTGACTGCATTGTTTTGTAGAGAATTCCGGAGGATTTTAACGTGTTCCAGCTAATTCAGGAGATGCGGACACAGAGACATTCAGCAGTTCAGACTAAGGTGAGCTGACAGGAGTGTTGCACACAGGAAAATTTTGTACAAGTTTTTTCACTTCTGTCAGCACATCTCTCGCTATTTCTTTCTCTCTGTTGTTTTCTGTCTTTTTCTGCTCTCATTCACACACTCTCTCTTTCTCTCACAGGAGCAGTATGAGTTAGTGCATCGAGCAATCGCCCAACTTTTTGAGAAGCAGCTGTTGCTGTTGGAGAGTCCTACGAATTCAGAGCTGACAGATGGCATGGTGAGCTCCAACTCTTCAATATTAACTGACATGCTGAAAATCTGCCCAGCATGTGAGCCTTGTGACTCAAATAGCTCCTACACCTATTGCATGAACATTTCTTCCATGTCAGAAATTGTGGACATAGAGAGAAGGCTTCTCGAATCACAGGAGAAGAGAGTGGGGGGAAAAACCATTTGTGTGCGAGTGTGTGTGAAAGAGGGGGGACAGATGGCAAAAGGCCAAAAGCAGAGGCTTACTTCCTGTTTGCAAGGCAGAAGATTTGACATAATGCTCCCATAATGCCCTTAGAGCCTGAGAATCGGCCCACATCTGGCACTGAACACACACACACACACACACACACACACACACACACACACACACACACAGAATGAGCCCCTGTCCAATAAACACACCCTGTCTGGCTACTGCCCACTGTTTCACACACACACTCCCTCCAGCTCCATTTCCCAGCATCTGTCTGTCTGTTACTTATGCTGACTGTTAGTCCACTAATCTTCCGGTCTGAATATTACAGGCCAGTTTATAACTGTACATCTGACTTATCCCAGAGTATTTCTGAAGTAGCTTTTCTCTGTTGCTTGGAGACTCGATTCTGTCCCCCTTTATTTTGGTTCCTCTAGAGCAGGGATGTCGAACTCCAGTCCTGGAGGGCCATGGTCCTGCACGTTTTGGTGATTTCCCTGCTCAGAAACACCTGATTTACCTCGCTAGTTAATTGTCAGGTTTAATGAATGTGTTTGAGGAGAAGAACCATCAAACTGTGCTGGACACTGGCCCTCCAGGACCTAGAGCTTCAGGCTCCATGCTCAGCAGATTAGGGCTGGGATGATAGGTAGTTTAGAAATCTTAAAACCATGGATATAACATTTAAGTATGTCTTGGACAGTTTTCTTTTGTTGGGTCTAATTTCATCACTGTTGTCTATAAATATTGGTAAATCGATAAGTGACCCCAGCCCTTCAGCTGTCAAGGATTTCTGAAAATCAGCTGGAGCTGGTGCGACAGATCGTGGTTGTGCTTTTTAGTGATGCGTTTGTGCAGATTTAAACTTCCAGATAGAGTCTCAGATGGTCCTTTCATTACAAAGTTGTTGGTATCTTCAAATGGCTGCTTATGACATTTAAAAAGACTCAAACAGCAACACTCTTATCCATTGTCTTAATTATTGTGTTTTATGTTTTGTCTTATGCGCACACTGCCCACACATTCACTCACCCACCCAAGGATGAGGGCAGTCCGGAAAAACCCAGTCAGAATTCTGATGAGGAGCGATGGGACACGCCCCCACCCAAACCACCTCGCATCCGGAGGTAAAACCCCACCCCCTCCACACCCCCACACTTCATAAAGCTTCATTATGGATTTGGTCCCCGCTCAGACCTGCAGAATGAGGTTGTGAGGTAATGGAAGGTGTGGCCACTTTACAGTGTAGGACATGGACGTGGTGTGTGTGTGTGTGTGGGAGGCTGGGTAATGTGTGTGCAGTGTTACTGGTCTCACTTTTGTCCTCTTGCGTGGAGTGTGTTAGATGTGGATGTTCAACAGCTGAGTCTGAGGTTCCCTTCTGGGCTCTACCACACACAAACACAGGATATTTTTCGCAGTGGCAAGAGATAATTTATTTTAAAATGTTCTTTTTAGTATTCTTCTCTTTCTTTCTCTCGCTCTCTCCGTCTCTCTCTCGCTCTCGCTCTCGCTCTCTCTGTCTCTCTCTCTCTCTCTTGCTCTCTCTCTCGCTCTGCTCTGCAGGGGGTGATTGTGTGCAGCTGTCTCTTTGATATCTGTTGTTGGCAGTAAGCTCTAAGTCTATATGTCTTACGCCCAGCCATACAGATCCGGCATAAGAGCTGTGAATGGGCTGCTGTGAACATAACAAAAGGATGCTTGTTTTTTTGTTTTTTTTTTGATGAAGGTGATTTAAACAGCACTGTCTCTATTGGTTACATTTCCAAACATCTCCTCTCCAGTTCCCATCAAATGCCTGGTTTGTCTTAATTATCACTTTATCACTTTTTTTTAGTTTCATATCGGTTTGCCACAAATAAGCCCATAACTTGCCTGAGATCACACTTAGCTTTAATGTGTTGATAGTGACAGTAGGTTGGTGCACACAGACACTAGTGAGAGAGACACAGCAGCCAAAAGCTACACAAACCTGAAGACAAGGAAGAATCTGTGCCACAGCGGAGCTGTGTCTGTTGTTTGGAAGAGTTTTGGGTGTAAAAAGAATGAAAGAACATACATGTCGAGGGTTTCCCAGTGGTGGGACCACTGGTGATCTGTTTAACTACTTAAAAACAAAAATTCAAATACTAAGAGAGTTGGGGTGGTCAGCAAGTACTGTCTGTGATCAGAGACATCCTCATACCTCCCTGGAATCAGCATTAGACCATTAAAGCAAACGCTGGATCGAAATAACAAAAACAGCAAAGGTCTGTTTATTTCCTGTCTTCTCATGATGAAGCAGCTTTAATTAAATCTTAGAGTAGTTTAGCTTATTTTCATTTGTCATTAAATCAGTGTTAATAAAAATAGAAGCTAGAGAAAAATTAGTAATGTGCTGTTTTGCACAATCAGAAATATACTGCTGTTGTAAGATGTGGTTATTTGGAGTAAAATAAGCCAAACATAGGCTTACTGTTTTCTGATAGGTTTATATTTGGTTAAACAAATACTATACTGTAGTTTATTAACTATACTATGAGATATACTGGAGCCAAGAAAATTATTATATCGCTTCAGTAACCAGCTCCTAAAATACCAGCACTTTTTACAAACAATCTTCATCCATCATAAATGACTTTAAATCATTTGCATAGGCATCTAAAACCTTTGCATTGTACTGTTTAAGTGATCCTGTTGGTTTATAAATTGCCCACAGATTTCTGTTAGTGAGGGTAAAAATACCCCCCTGAAATTATTTCCTGTCATAATGAAGACACATCAGTAACTCAAGTCTACTTCTGGCTCTGCACTGAACCTGCTTTTACTCTGTGCTGAAGGCCACAATAAAAACTGAAGACAGGGGTTCTCCCACCCACATCACTGGCTCCATGTAACATCTTCTGGATTTATGACTAAGAAAGGGTTCTTGCCACGCAGCCCATATGTGCAGGGCATAGCAGTGTGCCTGTGCAGAAATTGAAAATTCATGGTATGCTCTGGTGCAGGAGGAGTGGAGCACTGCCTCTGAGGAGCTTTATCCCAGTTGGTGTGTGTGTCTGTGTGTGTGTGTGTGTGTCTGTGTGTGTGTGTCTGTGTGTGTGTGTCTGTGTGTGTGTGTCTGTGTGTGTGTGTGT
>JBBPDC010000129.1:17942364-17958903 GCA_037974485.1 Hemigrammopetersius urotaenia
GTGTGTGTGTGTGTGTGTGTGTGTGTGTGTGTGTGTGTGTGTGTGTGTGTGTGTGTGTGTGTGTGTGTGTGGTAAAATGATAAAGGGCTGTCTGATCAAGAGCATGAATTAAGATACCGTTCTAACCTTACCTCTCTGTCTCAACACCTCGGTGAGATCTCCAGTGCTGACTTTTCACTTTCCCTTCTTGTCCTAGTCACTCACTCAAACAAGCAGACTTCACTTTAATGCTTGATCATTACATAAATAGTCACACACATCTCAGTTGTTAAATCTCAGCTAGACTTGCTTATGTGGTTTCTAAAACTGAATGTGTGCATCACTTGGTGACTCATCACTATTAAAGCTAGACAAAATATGATCATAAAGCAATAGGAACCACTTGTAATGTAAAATTTCTCCTAGTGCTCCTATGGGACTCTAGTAGTATGTTAACATCAAGCTAAAGACACACACTTTCAGCTGACCTAACTAAAGGAAGGATTTCTGTATATTTTATCTGAAGCTTGTAACAATGATATTAACATATTTAACTTCTTCAGGAAAGAGGCCTGGCATAGTGGTGATGTTAACTGTCTGACAAAACATAATTGGTTAGATTCTCATTCACATTCAGGGACATATTAAGGACTTCCGGACAGCCTACAGTGATTTATTTTTCCCCTCTTGTAAGCATCCCTATCCACTGGAAATCCAACCGTGATTTGGGTGATTCCACTGTCGGATGTTAATTATGCAAGATGTGGGTGAGTGATCTGACACAGTAGATCTTCAAACCAGTGCCTTAAGGACGAACCACATTATGTAATTGTTAGTGTGCATTTACAATTTGAGTCCTACTGTTTTCAACCAAAACTTGTATTAGAAATAAAAGAACAGTAGTACTGCGGTACTTGTCGAAGGTAACAAACAAAAACACAAATTACAGACAGAAATCATTAGGCCTTTTTGAAGGCCTAAAATCCCAGAGTATTTCATTCTGTTTTGTTGCATAGCTAAAATAAAACAGTAGCAACCTTCTGTGCCATTATCCATGTTGAAAGATAAGTGTCATAAACCACTGTAGCAAGTGTTTTTGAGATTTCCTAATAGCTTACATGTGAGTGGTGATTTATGCCGTCTACAGGTGAATTGGTGGGGTATAACCAACCAGAACTTCTTAACTAAAGGTCCAGTGAAAAACGAAAGAAGTGAATTTCAGACAACAGCCACACCTTGGCTTAAGAGTAAATTTGTTTAAATCTGATCTTTTGCCAAACTATTCCATTAAAACACGCTGAAGGTAATTTCTGTGTCCATAAAGCACTTTTCCAAGATGATGGCATGTGTGATTGGGAGTTGATTCTCACCTAAAGCAGGAATTAAAATGATTGCATGTGCTGGAAAACAAGCTGCATGGGGGGCTATCCCCTGAGAAATCACTTCACTGGTAAACAGTTGCAATTCTGGCATTGTGCTGCAGCTGTGAAACCCTGTGCTGATGAAGAGATGAGTAACTTACTCAGGCAAGCTTCCCATGTCTCAAATGGCTGCCTTTTCTTCTCAGTGAGATGATGTTGAGGCCTCCCGTGCTGTGAAACAGGGAACCAAATCATTGAGGGGCATTTGAGACACGCTGATGTGAAGCTGGTGCAGGTGGCTTGGCTTGTTGCAGGCTGGTTCTGGTCGGTTGCTGGGCATTGTGTGATTTCACTGCTGCGTGTGAATCCGCAGGATCCTTAATCACCGTGAAACGGTCAAGAGTATGTGCAAATGTTTTTGAGCTGTGGTGGGTAACCATGCTCTTGTCTGCTCCAGACAGTGACGAGGGTGAAGACTCGCCTCCCCCTCTTCCTGAAAGAACCCCCGAGTCCTTCTTTTTGGCCACAGGTGCGTTCTGACCATCTCAACCCGTTGTTCCCTCTCTGGCCACGTGAGGGCATCAGAAAGCAGCCACAGAGCCGTGACTCGCACACGTTCGTGTTCATGTCATGGCTAACAGTGCAGGGGATGTGGAGCATATTCAAGACATTCTCTCTGAATCCACCCACTCCCACTTGGAAAGGAATCTTCCCTTTTGTGATGCCGTAATATTTCCCAAATACTCTTGTAATATGTTCTGACAAATGAGAGTGAAGTTCATGAGAAATATGTTCAGTGCATGGTTTCTGATGACTGGTTTCTTGCATATGGACAGGTGATAGATTTCAGCCTTGATGGAACAGATATTTTTCTGGATTCTCTTTAGCCTCACTAAGGTTTGTGCATGAGTGAGTGTGACACTTTTGTATGCCAGCTTCCTGGCATAAATTAGTGATCTGTTGACCAGTTTAAATTATTGATTTCATTGGGGATTTACTGACACATACAACTCTACTAACTGTTTTCGCACTGCACAAAATCTAACGTAACTGAATGATTAACTAGTGCGTGTGGCCAAGGAGAGAGAGGTTTCACTGTAGGCACACTGTAGGGTAACTGACTAACAGTGTATGTTTCCGTTTTGATAATGAGCTGAAGGCCTTGCAAACATTAGATCATGTCCATTTTCATTGTTTTGCAGTGATGAGTCAGTGCAGCATAGTTTTCTAATACAGAGCAAAAATAAAACTGCTTGTTAAAGGCCAAAGCTAGTAAGTGGGGTAATTACAGGGAATCTGCACTCGCTATGTCTTTCTTACTATAAACTGCTTTGCTGTTTTCCTTGCCTTCTCCAGATCCAGATGATGGGAAGGTGGAGTTGGATGAAGGTTCAAAAGGATCAGGAAAAGCCTCTCCCTCTCTCCAAGTAAGCCATAGATATAACACTGATCATTTTCATGTTGAACTCAAAACGTCTGACTTAAAAGGAGAGCTTATGTTTTTATATGTTTTACCTCACAGGCAGTGCAGACAACACCATCTCCATCAGGTAGGTGTTTTGCTATCATAGTGCACATAAGAGATACAGACTTTTGCTTCAAACAGTTATTTTTATTTTATTCTACAATTAAATGCAAAAAGTCCCCACATTATGTATAATTATACATTGCTAAATAGGCGACTTCCTTTTACTTTTTAGGTGAGCACAACATTGGATTAATGTTATTGATGTGACTTGAATAATACTTTTTTCTTCACATTGCATTACTTTATACTGTATCATTTAACATTTTGACTGCAAATATTGCTAGATTTAGCCATACATTTAAATGCATCTATACCACACACACACACACACACACACACACACACACACACACACACACACACACTAATATACAAACTCAACATCTGGGCTCTCTCAGGTAATATTCAAGATACATTAATACATTAATTGACCCTTTAAGGGAAGAGCCTCTCTCTCCCTTACCATGTAATAAAGCTGGATTCAAACCACATGAAGTGTGTTTTCTTTAGAACAAGTAACATAATTGTAGCTAAAGTATTAAAACAAATACTGCTGTGATTTTGTAAGAAATAATTTATAATGCTGTTATTGTGCTATACACACATTTTACCAGATGGAGGGCAGAAGAATGGAAAGAGTTCAGACAATCTGGAAAGAATAGCAAGCACTATGGCTAAAGCAGACGAGAGGACGGAGAATAAACCAGTCTCAGAGATAGGTGAGTGATCGAGCTTTAATTAGACCTGAAGATTGGCTTGCCATTATCGCCCCTTTCATTTAGCCAAGCCCGAAGTAAAGGGAAGTGGCATTTAGCAGACGCCCTTTTCCAGAGCAACTTACAATCATTCGTTTCAGGGACAGTCCCGCTGGAGCAAATTAGGGTCAAGTGTCTTGGGTGGGGGGTGTTGAACCTGCAACTTTGTGGTTTACCCACTAGGCTACTACCAACCTTACAAAGTAATTTATCATATTTGCTAAGCACATTTGAGGTCTACTAGTAAAACCAGAGCAGTCATGCCATGGCAGTCGAAAAGCTACTCCTTTTAATTGGTTTCATGCACTAATTTTGAGTCATGCAATAACTTTTAAAAGGAATGTGACCATCAAAATGAAGGGAAGCGCAAGAGCACAAATCAAGTGAAATAGCTTTGAGGAAACAGAAACACTGAAAGTAAACGGAGAGGTTGCAGGGTGTAAGGCAGTAATGTGGGAATATTACACTAAATGTAGTGTAACAAATTATATCAGTCTAGCAGAGACACATTAAGATTTGTTTTCATTGATAAATAAGATCGTTTGCTGCTTTTACACGTCTTATGTGCCCAGAGCAGCATTCTGGGTAGACCATGCTGAGTTAAAAGTAGTTTACAGGGCAGAACACCATTTTAAGGCTTTCGAAAAGCAGGTCTCGTCAGATTGTAATGAGGGATGCACTGATTCAACTTTTTCAGTTCCTATACCGATGCCGATAGCTGGGCTTTGGGTATCGGCTGATCCCGAGTACCAATCTGATACCAGTGTTTAATAAGACACACATCATACTGTGTAGAGGAGATTATGATAAAGAAGACATTGGCTTTAAATACTTTACTTCAATACTGCTTACTAATTTTGGAAGACAGTGGAACAAATACACACATGTATGTACTATTAATGTAATACCAGCAGCCTGGTAAAATATCTTCAAAAGTAACAGAAATTACAGTGAAACTCCAGTGTTATAAAAAGTAAACTTTTTGGTGCAGCAGGAACTGCTGTGTAAAATGAAATTATGTAAAGAAATATCACAGATCTTAGTACAAACTCGTTCAATCAAAATACACACAGGTTGTATAAACAAACCTTAAAAACTAACAGTAATCTATTCTTTGTTTAGTGCAAATAGGAAATAATATTTTTGTACAATATATTAGCTGGTACTAAAAAAAAGAAACTAATATTGATATGAAAAGAACTGCTTTCTGCTGTTAGTCAGTTTCTCTTTTTATCCACAATGTTTGAGACTGTACTAAACAGTCCCTCACTTTCTGCGCTACTGCAAGGGGCACTAAGAAATTTTGAGGCAGTGGCAACAAGGCCAGGAAACCGGAGTTTGTTGACTTCCCAGTATTTAAATGGGTTGTCTGAGGTAGAGGGTTAGGCTCTGTCAAATATGCCTTTATTTGGACAAGAATATCTGAGCTGTTCGCTGGACCCTCCTTCAAAATTGCTTTCATAAAACTGCTCTTGCTTTTTGTCATTGGTGCTGCTGCTACACAATGGCCTTTTTCCTGGTGGCTCCAAATCCTCTGACCTTTGACCTTACTTGAGTTTCTGGACCAGTGCGTATTTTGCACGCTTGACACCATCTGCACTCGTAAAGTACCTGAAAGAAAAATAAAAACTGGATTAATCTATCTATATAAATACACAGATATTTATGTAAATGTCCTTATTTTAAAACGTCAGTGTGTAATAAAATATTATTCATAGTGATATTTTAAAAAAATGTTTTTAATGCACATCATATTACAATTTGCAATGTATTGTGCATTTTTGAGAGAGAAATTCCATCAAATTTTTTTTTTTTTTTTTGGCATTAATTCATATGCAGGCGTTTAGGTGGCATTTGCATCCCAATCTGAATATCTTGTAAGCATGTTTAATTTGTCTACCACTTGCTACAGTATCTCTCACATTCTGCTGTGACAGTAGCCCTTCGTTGACCACGAGCTGCAACGTGTGCTACGCAGGCTAAGCTATGCACTCCAGTGTTGTCAAAGGCTTTTTTCCAATTGCTAGCATTGTCCTGCAAAATTACGTGTACTTTACTCAGCAGAATGTGCCATTGATCAAGCATTACCTTTATGGCAGTTTGAGTCGCCAGTATGTGATCCATGTAGGTTTTTAGCTTGTAACACCGTATCTTGTGTCCAACCAATGTGCTGTTAAAGTGATAGTGGACACACATCAGAGCTTCAGATATCAGTAGTGAAGCTAATTGCTGGTACATCTTTTATCACTTGTGAAACGTGTTCACATATTTACAGTTCGGTTAGAGCGATCTCGGAAAAAGATTCCTGCAATGCTCCCAGCAAAGTTCACGGCTTCGAACACTCCCCTGGTTTTTTTTGGTTGAACTCCTTGTGTACTTTGGCATGATGCTTCTGGAGATGCTTTATTAAGTTGTTTGTGTTATACTTTGCAGTGCTGCTGCCTTCCCTGCGAAACGTTGGCGTTTGCAGATATTTAAATAGCTATAGAACTTGTTGGTATAGCAAGCGTGAAATACCTCCATACCGATGACATTTTGTTTGCTCCCTCTATACTGTTGGCTCTTACTGTAGGTTTTGTAAGCAAGACGTGCTGGTTCACCTGCGTGCTGCCGACACATAATGGAGTTTGCGCGCTCTGAACGTAATTTCCGCAGGAACACAAACAGAAAAACGTAAAAATGTAATCATATAGATCGACCCAATTATACCGATTTACGGTCCAGATCTTCAAGCCATTATCGGACAGATATGCGATATACATATCGGATCGGTGCGTCACTAGTTGTAATGAATGTTTAAAGCCTCGATGATTGACAAAACTGATGCAGAAGCAGAATTAGTCAGTGGGAGTTTCATGTTGCTAATTTAGGGTGCTTTATTTATTTATTTCTTTTTCTTTTTCTAGGATTTGGGACCCGCTGCACACAACCCAAAGGCCCAAGAGACCCTCCATCGGAGTGGACATAATGACCAAGGACCTTCAATAGCTGACCCTATATTAATACACACAGACATAATACACATGCACACACACCACTACCATCCTCTCTCTTGTAAGTGCCATTGTAGAAGGAGGATTAAGAACATCTCTCACCCACTTTCCACCTAACACACAATCAGTATAGCTATATAGATAATCTTCCATGATGCAGCCGCACTCCTCCTCCTCCTGCTGCGCGTGCGGCAGCTGCCATGGGCTCACTGCACTGGTGCTACACCTCCTCCTTGCTGGGACCATAAACCTGCCTTACTGCCCCCCTATAGCAAAAACCAGATTGGACTGACACAACAGTCTGTATTGCTGTACTAGCTAGTTCGCTAGAGCATCTGTTCTAGTTACTTTTTACACTCCTACTATGACAATACAATAAGATATGTATCCACAAGGACAGAACTACTGTTTTTTTTGTTTTTTTTGTTTTGTTTTGAACCATTCTTCTGCCCTGCTAACTTCTTGATAGCCATATATGCATTGTTTTATAGGTGTACAGGGCAAGTAGGTATATAATGTCAAAATGTGCTATCGCTAAATATTCTTATTAACAGAAGATGTAAGAACTCTGTGCATGATAACCCCCCCGCCCCCTCCATGTACTATGAACTGTAAATTATTTGCCCTTCTGTTATAAATACTTCAGGGTTGTTTTTTTTTTTTTTGTTTATCTTTCCTTTTCAGCATTTAGTTATTTTTTTCCCCAAAGGCTAGCTGTTTTATCAGCCAATCCCTGAGACGGCACTGGCTCAAGATTGTAATAATGATTTTTTTGTAAATTGTATTCTAAAGGTTATTTTTGTATTCCCTGTTTTTTCTCACTCATGAACCATGTCCTCTACCACTGGCCTCTCAGAGCCCGTCTGTGCCTTTTTCGAGAGGATGCCCCTCCTGTCCGCTGTAAGGGCAGCAGCATATATATATATATATATATATATGTGTGTGTGTGTGTGTGTGTGTGTGTGTGTGTGTGTGTGTTCGTGTGAGAGAGAAAGAAAGAATGTGAGAGAGAGAAAGATTCACGCCGTTATGTTCAGGCCTCTGGGATCTGAATGACCCTCCTACACAGACCTGTTTTGTATGTTGCAGAAATCAATCAACCTCTCAGTAAAAAAGAAAGATATGAGGAATGTGTTTCTGTCACCTGTTTAATTTGTTGGTAACTCCTCGGGCTGGTGGGTGTCCTATACTCGCACACACCCTCAGGTGGCATCATTATAAGCAAACGTTTCGATAAGCCTGCAGTCTGGAGGCTCTCTCCTAAGCATGCCTGATTACATGCCTAGCTGGTGGCCTAGTAGTTCAGGAAGTCATGGGTTCGAATCCCAAGACCGCTAAGCACCTCTGAGGTACCCTTGGCACACACAAAGCGCCCCACTGTATGTGGGTAAAAGTATTTTCATTCAATCGTACAACTCTTCGGAAATAAAACTTAAATACAAAAACTAAGTACTTAAGGATTTTCCACCCAAGGCACCACTAACTAGAACATAAGAGATCAGAGTAAACCTTTGGGTCCTCACACTTTGCATCAAATGTCATCTTTAGGAGTGCATCTGATTTAACCTAATGAAAGACTGACTTGCTGAATCAGGTATTGGATGATAAATACTTATTACTCGCCTGCTAGGAGAATTGTGAAAGGGCCTGTATCTTGCAGTTTTCTTGTATTTATTTTTTTGTTTTATATTTAAGTCATATTTTCATTAGTATTTCTTTTCATGTGGCTCTGTGAACCACAAATAAGTTTACCATGACCATTTCCCAACCTCTTTGTGTCAAATGCACTGTTACATTTTGTTACTGTCCCTTTAAGACTGGTAAAGGTAAATGCTCTGTTCTGATTGGCTGTCCTGTACTGAACCTCATTCAAATAGCAGTCCTGGCTGAAACACTCCTTATAACTTTTGAAGGGTGGGCTAAACTGCTGAAGGCTGGATAAACAGATACTTGCAAACTGGACAGTGAAGGCTTAAGGATATTTACATACTAAATCAGACTGTATATAAATAAAACAGTACTTTTTTCTGTGATAATAATGCTTTTAATGAACACACAAGTATATTTCTTCCTGATGCCCCAGCAGTTTACAAAATGACTGCAACATCTTGCATTAAATCCATTTTCCCTTCTTATGAAACATTCCTACTATGACACGCCAGCAAATATCCATTTTAAAGGCAGTCTTTAGAGCAATCATTTAGGGGGCTCCCCTGAGTGATCTCCCACTGCTGGTGTGTTTCACTTATTTCAACACTACACGCTGAGTTAAAAGCACAGAGGGGATTTTAACAGCAATGCTTTGTGGGATAAATTTCCTCATTGGGTAGCAATGGCTATAGGGCTAACTCAAGATAAACAGAATAATTAACCACCAGAAAGAAGTTCTAACCCACCCAGAGCCACTGTGTGCAGTAGCCTGGATACTGGCTTTATTTCTCTCTGTGTTTTCCCTTGTGTTCTGGGGGGCCAGTCCCAATGGTAAAACTGTGCCACTGTCAACAAAATGTGCTTGAATTCAACAAGCAATTTTCCACACCATCAAACGTATTTGTATTAATCCTGGATACACTGATACTATCCGTGAAATCACCCATGCAACTACACACATACCTACAGGTTCCACATACATTCATACATAAACGTACATACATAAAAGTAAATCTTTGTAAAGTGCATCATTGATTCAGAAACCTACCTGTTGCCACTGCTGACACTACAACATTGTGTTTGCTAGAGCCCATTCAATAAAAGTATTCGCCAGAGGTGCCAGCAGCGTCTGCTCCGCATGAGTGCCCTACTGAGGAGCGCTGGATTTTGGGGCTGGACTGAGGCCAAGCTCTACCAGTTCATCACCTGCCCATGCTGAGGATCCGTTTGAGGGGAGGGATGGAATTCCCTTGAAATCAGAGCAAGAAGCTGACTGGGCCAAATGGAAGCTGCTCTTTTATATTGCTGTGGAGCTTCCCCTTCTGTCTACATTGTATGGAAATAACCACGTCAGGAAAAACAATTTCTCTAAAATGTATATACAGTCATGGCCAAAATTGTTGACCAAGATAGAGCTTATGATTTTTATATTGCCCACACCTGTTACTTGCCCCAGGTGAGTTTAAAGGAGCATCACATGCTTGAAACAAACTTATTTATCCACAATTTTGAAAGGGTGCCAATAATTTTGTCCAGCCCATTTTTTGAGTTTTGTGTGACATTATGTCAAATTTGCTATTTTTCCTCCTGTTTTTGTTGTGTTCCAATACACACAAAGAGAATAAACATGTTTATAACAAAACATGTGTTAATGCAATACTTTTCTGTGAGAAATACTTGATTTTCTTGATTTTGGCCTTGACTGTATGTGTAATTGTAATTACATATATATGCAATTTATAGTGTACATATTAAATGATATGAATTGTTATTAAATTATTGTGTATGTAAATCAGATAGTAAATAGTAAACAGTATACTATTTTTAAAAACAGTATAAAAATCTTGAATCTTGAATCTTGTATAGTAGAATGACAGTAACTCAATCGACAGGAAATGTTCTGTTACAAATGCTAATGTCGGTAATAATAAATGATCACCAGTAGGAGTAAATGGCCTGGTGGTTAGGGAGTTACCAATTTGATCAGAAGGCTGTGGGTTTGAATCCCAGGACTGTTATTGGCACCACTGAGGTACCCTTGGGTAAGATACAGTCCCCACACACTGCTCATTGGTGGCAGCCCCCTGCTTCACTTGGTGAATGGGTTTAACACAGAGGAGGAAGTTCACACTGGCTGCTGTAGTGTGTTCACACGTGTCTTTTAGGGGCCATTTTACCCAACGTTACTTTACTTTAAATGAGTCACATCACGCTAACTGGTAGTTGCTTGTTTGTACCCTTTGTTAACCACTTTATCATCAGATTCAGTCAAAATAAAAATGATTCACCTTTCTGTAGAGAGCGGATTATAGCCATGTACTCTGCTCCAAGATAAAGGAAAGAGGTGGTGATCTCGGGCAGCTGGACCAGCTTTTTTGTTGAGGACTTGAACATCAGGTTTTTACCTCCCTCTGAGGAGAACAGATCAGATGCCTGTGGATTAGAAAGATTAGAAATCAAATTCCCTAATTACTATTTAACCCACTGAACACCAGCAATGCAATAACAGTAAATTGTTGGTAAATTGTACTAATAATAAAAACTACTTGGGTTTTAAAAACAGTGTCACACACAAATTAACATAAAGAACAAAAATGAACAAATTTCTTTTGATTTAGGTTATAGAAATAAACAGAAAAAAGTCTTTGAACCCAGGAGAATTTTCAGGGTAGTCTCTGCCCACAAGTGGGTGGGTAAAACCTGCAGAGGGAGGGGCTCCAGAGAGCGGTGGAACGGTGGCGCGCCAAGTGCGAGGGCAGCAAATGCCATGCGTGTAGAAGAACAAACACTGGTTCTAGACTGTTTTACACTGGTTATATTTACTGGAATCAGAGTTTACTAATAAACTCTAAGTTAAGGGTTCATCTAACTTCATAAGACATTCCATTCTCTTTTGTAAAAACACTACATTATTGTTAAAATCACACATTAAAATTCTTTCCTCTCAGTTTGAATACTGGCGTCACAACAACAATGTAAAATTTGGCTTTACTCCTAAACTTGCACTGTCATAATAGTGTCACAGATATTTACATGTCATATACATTTTCTTTTTAAATGAACCAGATTCGGTTCTAATTTAGGAAATTACTGAAAAATGAAAACAAAAAAATTTTATTAAAATTTGACTCTAAAATTTCGATGGATGGTGTACAGTCAGTTGTACTCAGTGACATACCAGTGGTTCTAAGAGCTTAAAGATGCGGTTGGCCAGTCCTGGGTTCTTCTTGCTAACGACAGCATGGGCGGGAACTCGGGCCAGGTGACACTTTTTATAGTCATCGATGCTCATCCTCTCATCATTGGGGCAGAGCAGCTCATACTGGCTTTTTTCAGCATCTAATAATATTCATCAGCAGAGTCAGAATCATCAACTTGCAACAGTTAATACTTCAACCTCCTGACTTTCCATCGTTTGACTTACTCTTTAAACCGATTCATTTATTCATTAATTTACTTTCCGACAACTTTTGTAAATATATGTGGGTTAAATGTTTAGATTTTTAATATTTACACATAACTAAGAAAATGATGTTACATACTAGATTAAATGTTTTTGAAGGTTTTTTTTTTTTTTTACGTGAAAAACAGGTTAGAACAAAAGTTAAGATGTCAATTGCTTCAGAAGACAAAAGTCTTTAAAACCTCACCAGGAACTGTCAAGTGCTTCACAAAAGCAACATCTCCAGCTCCATCCTTCAGGCACCTGTAGAACACAAGAGAGGCTCAACATCCGACTTCATCCAGACTGATGGACCCTCTTATAAGTCAGTTTTAAAAGGAACAGTGAAAACATTCAATAAGCAAGACCCAAAACTGTAAAATGATAGTGATGCTTATACTGGAAAGCTCCATCATAATCGTAGTACGGCTCCTTGTGTGAGCGTGAGCAGTCGCCTTTGCATAGCTGACACAGCTTGGACCCTTTAGGTGCTCCAGGGACGCAGCTGGCTGAGAAATACTCCTTCACCGCTGCAAAACAGTCAGATCAGTCAAATCAGTCACACCTTGGTTTCAGTACAAGGCCTTGTATCAACATAGACAACTATCCACCAAACCTTTCATGCTGTTTTAAAACACAAGGTATAAAACCTGTAATTTCCCTCATTTCCAAACTGCTGAAGCAGTATTGACCAGGATACACACCTTCCTCCACAGGTTTGTCCTCAGTGCCGGACCAGGAGATCAGGTTTTTGGAGATGAGTGTGCCGATGGGAATGTTCCAGCCTGCAGATTTCCACAGCCCAGTGTGACACGACCTCTTACCGCGGAGTTCACTGAACTGAAAGCCTGAGCCTTTCTTCACCACGGCAACAGCGTAATAGCAGTTTTCTGCATCTGAAATGAATTAAAGATGAAAACCCTGCTGTAGCTGGATTTGTTTAACCTGTGGTTATTATTTAATGTGTGTCATTTGAAGAATCTGTGCAATTTCCACACATTCCTGCAAATGGTCATATTCTGGATGTTCATGTCAACATTAAAATAACAGAATACACCCAACAACAACAACAACAACACACCACAGGGTCGTGTCTGTTAGCAGGTTTTTTTGTTCCGTTGGGGTGATGAGGATTAGAACCCGGTCTCCTATTACTGAGGGAGCTCCAGTCAGTTACAGAAGACATTTCACTCCTCAGTTATAAACCTCAGACTTTAAGAACACTGCAGATTCATACTGGATTAAAATCACTCTATAAATATAACCATCAGACTGTAAAAACTACACACGCTAAGGATTCATACTGGGCTGCAAATTTCCCAACCATGGACCTAGTAAAGAGCTAACTTATCTTATCTCATTAAAATCACTCCTCTGTTATCACCACCTGAGTGTAAATACTACACACATTGCAGATTCATACTGGATTTAAAAAAAATAGTTTTTAAGATAGATTACCATCGCCATAGTCTTCTGCAATAATTGGATGAAGATTGTAGTTGAGGAGACCGGCTTTGTAGATCTCTCCTCCATCCAGAGTGATGGCGTCAGCTTCACCTTCCTGATCAATTAGACAATTACAGAATCTGATAAGCTCCATGATACTGCCTGTTGGCAACTGGACATTTACATTTATGGCATTTATCAGACGCTTTTATCCAAAGCGACTTCTATTCCTTAACTACAGGAGGCAGTCTCTCCCTGGAGCATCTTCGGACTAAGGGTCTTGCTCAGGGACCCAGTGGTGGTGCTGAAGGTAGGATTCAAACCAGTGACCTCTAGGCAAGTATCCTACCCACTGAGCTACCTCCACCGCCATGGTTTTTCTTCACCCACAGAAAAAGTACTAATTTCTCTTGATTGCACACGGTCACATCAAAATTACTTAGTTTACTTGGTCTTTATATTTTGACGATGTCATGTTGATAAAATGAACGTTATTTATGTAGAAATGCTGTACACATTTAAATCAAATAACACTTTTCATGTTGTGTGAAACTCAACCAATCAGTAAAGACTGATCACACTACAGTCATCCTGAATCGTTTCCAATAAAGAAAAATATAAGAATGAGTGATGTGCATTCTGCCATGGGGTTCAGGCTTTAAAGAACAATAAGTGCTGATCAATTTAAGAGGTTGTGTTATGAACACAGCTGTCTAGAGTAGATGTAAACAGATCAAATTATAGTTAGTCAATGTCATTCCCAGTCTAAGGCCTGACAAATCCATTTACATTCACGTTTGTGGCATTTATCAGACGCTTTTATCCAAAGTGACTTCCATTCCCTAACTACAGGGGGCAGTCTCCCTGGAGTCTCTTGGGGTTAAGGGTCTTGTTCAGGAACCCAGTGGTGGTTTGCTGAAGGTAGGATTCGAACCCAAGACCTCTTGGTATCACCCCACATTGTGCTCTATTTTTCCTGATACGTCACATGAATGAGTGCAATGCTCTATGAATTGTTATGTATAATTCACAATGTGTAGAAGTAAATGTGGTCTAACCTTAATGGCTTTGATGCATTCGTCAGATCCATCGCGCAGCACACAGTCGAGCTCCGGTGCTTTGGTTTTGAGGGCATTACACTTTTTCTGCTCCTGGTCTGATTTTAAACACCATCTAATATTAGGGTTGGACGGTGCAGCCTGTGCTAGAACTGAAAAGACAAGACACTTACAATCAAGGGTGAATTATTCTGACAAAACACTTATATTTAGATATTATGATTCACTGAAAAAGGGGGCTTTGATTCAAATGACAGTTTCACATATTACATAAACACTATTTTGTCTTTCACTTTCCTTTCTTTCAGCAGTAAATCCATGTGATATGTTTCATTAATATAGAAAAGATACAGATTTGATCAAGTAAAATGGATATGGCACTTTTTTCAGAGCAGTATATTAAAACTTCACTGAGGCACCCTTAAAGAAACCTGGCCTGTGTTCTTCTGAGCATGGGGTGGTTTAAACAAATGGGGGTTTTTTTGTAATCAAAGAACAATACATATAATTTGCACAGTGCAGCAAGTAGAGGATCAAGCAACTGTAATAAAAGTAGTAGGTACCAGTTTGCAAGATGCAACTGCATAAAGTTTGTCAGTGGCTTTTCATTTTCACTAATTGTCAGAAACAGCTGTTTTGATTGATTGTTTTGACAGAACTACTCAACTGTTTATGTTAAATGGTACATTGTAGAGACCTGCACTAAACTGCTTAGAAGTTGCTGAAAGCAAATAATGCTGAAGATAAAAGTTGTTAGAAGATTTGGTGCGTTACCGAGGCATCCAAGGAAGGCAGAGATGAGGATGATGTTCATGCTGAGGATCCGGGGCTCCCAAAGGCAGCTGCTCACTGGAGACGAGACTTTTTATAGGCAGCTCCAGTCTGAGGGGGTGGGACTAGAAGAGCAAGTGGTGGGACTTTAACCACCGGCAGACTGTGTATAAGCTTCTAACCAATCACAATACATTAGACATGGTTTGACTGAATACAACTGTTTCTTTACGGGTTTTTTTAGAAATTTCCGATGTCCCTTTATCCTTGTAAACATATTCCATTACCACTTTACACAGATCACTGGATTTCACTAACAGTAATGAAGAATGACAATTTTTGAGGCTCTCTAAAAAGGTGACCCATTCATGACCCTGTATTTAAATTTTGCATATGAAAAATGCTTTGTGATGAGGGGAGATGGAGGGCCAACCTACCTACCGAAAAAAACCCAACTGTGTTTTTTTTTTTTACAGTACATGTGAAGAAATGATTGACAGTTAAGGAGCCCACTAATGTGAGCCATTCACTCTATGTTAGATATTTAAATATATGAAAATGTGACCAGACAGAAATTTGACCATCTAGCTAAGTATACTGGGCCAAAAGAAATATGCAAAATATTTTGCTAATGCAATGTTTCCAACACATTTCATCACTTACAGCAATAAACTGACTTAAAGCAATACCTTTCTACATAATTATATCATTTATTGCACAAGCAAACCCTGCCACAGCATCAATTTTGGAAATTTAGAGCTTACAGGCTGAAAACCTTTTTGTCGTTGTAGGAGTTTGTGTGAAGAACATTGGCCCTCTGGAGGCATGTGTACACAGTCAATATTACTCAATTCCAAAAGTTCAAAGTAGGCTAAAGAGTAATCATTACAAATGATAAAATCTCTGAGCAACCCAAAAGTCTTCATTGTTGCAGCCACACACCGGCAGTGAGAAACTTGCTCTGAAAACACAAAGGCTGTATTTATGCAATGTTTTAGGGATTTTTTGAGAACACCATTATTACGACCAGGGATATGATATGGAATTTAGGGACACACGACTGGACAAACGAAAAAAATTCCAAGACAATAAGATCAAAAGTTGTTCAAGTGTATATACAAAACAAAACTACTGGGACAATATATACAGACAAGGACAATATTTACAGACAAAACACAAAGAACACACACACACACACACACACACATATATATATATATATATATACATAATCGTTATCGGCGTTAACGTGCTGCGTTAACGTGAGACTCTTATCGGGTGATAAAAAAAATATCGCCGTTAATCCATTCACAAAGTTGGGTTGGGAGCTGGGTCTATACTAGGCAAGCTTGATATTTTAGTGTGGATGTTTACCTAGCCGAATTGCACTGTAGGGGGCGAGAACGGGTCTTCAGACCCTTCTGTATGCCTACTGTGAAACAGGGACGTCACTAGGACGGAAAGACAAGGGGGGCTTAACCCCCAGGGCTGTAGGAAGGAATTAGCGTGTATAGAGGGCTGAAAACTTTTCACCAAACCTTTCCTTTCACTTAAGG
>JBBPDC010000129.1:17970974-17986685 GCA_037974485.1 Hemigrammopetersius urotaenia
GATTTATATCTGATTTATTTCCACATATGAACGAGGCCTGAAACCGATCTCATAATATCCGAATGCATGCGTTTTTTCCCTGTTTACACTGTCATGAACAGATCCGATCTGTGTCACATACGAGCAAAAAATCGGAATTGGGTCACATTTAACTGACGGTGTAAATCAGCAGAGGTAGCAGCCTGTGAGCTAAGAGTCAGTCTGCCCTACAGTGTTAAGCAAAAGACAGCATGAGAGAATGCATGCTGTTTTTAAGCTTAAGATTCCGTTTTGGGTAGGTCCGTCAGAAAGGCTTGTTTCCTTGTAACAGCACGCTTAAGATAAGAGGAATGTAAGAAGAAAGTTTTGCACGTGGCTTCAGTGTCGCTTCATCACTCGGCCTCTAAAGTGTTTGCCTTTCGTCTCGCTCTCCAGACTCATCCTGCAGAGGTCAGGTGCTGTTCAGTGTTCACATTCGCCTTTGTATGTGACATGGCTCTTTATGAGCAATGTCTGTTTAAGTAATCGTCTGGCCTGCTGTCCCAGTTGTGAACGGGGCTAATAGGGGGAGGGGAGCTGCGGAGGGCAGGATTAGCAGCTATTGCTTCGTATAGCAGCCATCCACCTCTTTATCTCTGTTTCGGTGCTTGGTGATTACGCTTATTGTAGTTACAAATGACATTTATCAAAATCTGTGAAAAAAATAAAATATTGCCGTATTCTTAAAGTGCCTCCAACTTTATTTGTTGTATACCTGCAAAGTTTATTTTCTGCTGTGCAACTTCAACAACCTTCAGCAAGTTCCCATTACCAGGCTTGTGTGTGGTGTTGGGTTTTTTGGATTTTTCCCCCCAAAACATTGTAAAAAATGAGTGTTCATGGGAGCTCAAGTTTTCACACACTGTTTACTGGATGAAGGCACAGATGGAAATGATTTAAAATATTGATGATTTAAAATATGATTTTAAATATTTAAAATGTTGAGAGAAAAGCAGCACAAAGTGTTCATTGTGTGTTAGTGTATTATACATTCAAACCTCTAGTTCTCTACAGCATCATCTAATAAATTACTCTTACCCTGAGAACATCTGACTGTTGCTTTGATTAGTGTTTGACAGTGATGCTGTTGGGCATATTGTCTTCTGGGACAGCTGTTTATAGTCTGCTGTTTTGTCAATGACCAGATGATGGCCTCGCATCAAAAACTAACCCTAACCCAATATTATTAAAAAAGTAAGCAAACGATCTGTTATTCTTCACTAATGATGGGTGTTTAAGTCTTAAGAAAAGAAGTGTTTTGTAGTGTTTTGTTCATGGATTCCAGTCTCTGTGGATTCCTATAGTCCCAGCATAATCACAAGTCATATAGGGGTCTGCTAATACAGATCATTTAACACCTCTACAAATTCTGAATAGTTCCAGATGGTTTAGGTTGACACTTGACCAGCTACAGCTCTGTGAAAATGTAAACCACCTCTTCCTCCCTCTCCTTCCCAACCATGTCTTTCCAAGAGAATGTGATGGGCCCCCAGCCACAAGTTTTGTTCTTGTACTTGGGTGTTTATTTAGCATCTTGCTACGCAGATTATTGCCATGCTGCGTCTTTTGCCATATTGTTAGAAGGAAAGCAACAGGAAAAGTATTGGAAACAGAAAGTAGGCCATAATCCTTTGTAATATCCAGATAGCTGCAATAAAGAATATTGCATCAAATCTAGTCTTAAAATCTTATTTGACCAACTGCACATGTAATGTATTACATTTCCTTATTTTTTATTGAACAATTAGCTTAAATAATCACTATCATGAAGCAAAGGGTTGTCTGCAGGACTAAACACTTTTTAACTACCTGCCTGGCAGTATATAAATTGTACACAAATTGTATAATTCTTGTATATTTTAGGTATGTCTTGCTTTATTCTTATATCAGATCACATATTGAAAGCTGTTAATGCAGGTAGTTCTAAGCAGCTTTTCTCACAACAGTAAAAGCAGGGTTTCTGTGGTGGTGTATTTTAACACAAATAAATATTATTCTCATTTCTTTCTAGGGGACATGGAGAAACCGAAGGTGAACTCAGAGGAGCTGTTGCTTAAAAAAGTAAAGAAGAAAAAGAAAAAGAAACACAAAGAAGGGGAGAAAAGAAAACGTCCCAAGATGTACAGCAAGTCCAGCCAAACACTGTGTTCGGCCCTGCTGAGCCCGGATCTTCCAGGCCTGCTGTCCAAATCTGAGGCAGAATTCAAATCCCCTCTTCCTGTCGCTAATGCCCTGTCCCTCTCCTCCGCAACTGTCAGTGCCAAGCAGGACAAGAACTGCTGCCCCAGGTCCACTTCCGGAATTGGGGACACTGGCACCACGAAAGCTTCCCACTTGCATTCCAGGCTACCTGGGCTTGATGGTCTGGAATTCGGCCGCTTCGTCCATGTGGAGCAGCAACCAAACGGCGGTGCTCTGGTGCTGCACGCGTACAGCCGGGAGCTCTCTGTCCTGTCTTCAGAGGAGATGCAGAGGTTTGCGCAGGAGTTTGTAATGTTAGCATTCTGCGAAGATGAGAACGATGCAGCGCACTACGTCATGGGCATCATTCACGGAGCCGCTTCCTACCTCCCTGACTTCCTGGAATATTTCTCCTTAAAGTTCCCCAGCTCACCTGTCAAAATGGAGATCTTGGGGAAGAAGGACATCGAGACAACTACTATGTCAAACTTTAATGCTCAGGTGAGTCCGTTACTCTTGATTATGTCTCATTTTAAGGCATTTGCCCCTGCATATCACAAAATCAACACAGACGCCAGCAGCATGAAGAAAGTTTTTCAGAGTATCCAAATCAGTGATCTCTGATAAGACTCGGGGCTTAGTTACAGTTGTTGGATGAAATCCTAACTGAATGGCTGACTTGATCTTGGGAACAGTCTCATAATTGTCAGCTTCACTATCTGAGGAAACTTCTGTGCAGAATGGGAGGTAGATAATTTTTCTATTCTTTTACTGAAATCCAATCTGTATGTCTTAAACAGAGAATGGTCAGAGCATCGTATAATTAAATACCAGGAGTTTCCCAGGAATGCGGAGTTTGGTTCATGTAGCAAAAGGCTGAGGCACTCTCTTCGAAATGGAAATATCACATTCACTTGACATTTAGGTTCGTGATGCAATGCAAATTCAGTTCTTGGGAATGCATAGAGGATGATTGTGCTTTGAAATATTCACAGCATGTGGCACAAACTTGCAACCATCAACATTTATTTTCCTGTCTTAGAAAACTCATTTTGCCTTTCCGAATAGAGGCCAAAACGTTATTGATCCTGGGCTTGTGAGGTGTAACATTGAGACATATTATATTGATTCAACAACAGATCAAAAATGCTACCCGGCCAGCTTTGTGGTTTAAAGCTACCAAAAGCTAAAATAGGTGCCTCAAATTAAATTAGTAATCATCTCTTTTAATTTGGTTTCTGCAGTTTTGACCCAGTGTCCTAAATAATAGACCAGGTAACATTGTCTATGATACTTTCATTTCAGTTCATTACCATTTCCGAAAGTCATCCCACACAGGCCAAGTGTAATCGTATTTTCTTATGTCTGTGTCTGAACTGGCTTTAGAAAGAAATGTTCTCATTGTACAAAATAATTACTTTATTTATAATTGCAGTCTAAAGGAAGATATGATCGTATTTATTGTTACGGAGATTACACCATAGTGCCTTTCTGAGCATATTTTGTATATTCGCAGATCAACGGCATGTTTCATTATGAAGAGAACTTAGTCTCTTCATATGTTTAATGTTTGCAGTGGGAGAGATGCTGAATTAACATGATGGTATTAATAGTTTGAGTATTTAAATGTAGCACTGCTATTTTTTGTCCATTCCACCTTATCATATGGCAGAAAAATAAATATTCATAAACTTCAAGATACTGCATTTTTACCGTCTCGTGTAACGTGTAACAAACATAGGTTTAAAAATAAACCAAATAATTCTGACTGAATGTTCATTTCTGTGTCATTTTCACATTTAGGGTTAGCCTCAAAAACTAATTCCTTCAAATTGATTTAACCTAGTTGTTGAGTTATGCAAAAATATTTAAAATTGTGATCTTAAGGAGATTTCCTCTCGTTCTAGCCACAGTTTCCATAAGAAACTTTCTCTATCCCAAGTCCAGTCCTCTTTCCACAAATTAAATCTTTCACTTCAGCTTCATACATGCAGACGTGTGCCGCCCCCCACCCCCCACACGCACTCCGTGTCATTAATAGAAACTTGACCTCCATAAAACGTCAGACCAGCAATATCTCACTGGCCCAAGCTAAGCAAATACCTCCTGTGTATGTCTGTGTCTGTATCTGTATCGCTAGCTGAGTTTCCTTGCGCTGTTAATTACTAAAAACAAGAAAGACTGAAGCAAAAATCCTACAAAATTAAAGTACATTAAAAAGTAATATTAAAAATATACAATGGGTTAATTTTCATACAAAACAAAGTGGAGATAAAGCATGTGGTCCCACTTTACATACTAGTCTAAAAGCAATAAAAGGCACGATGGATAATAAGTCAGTCGATAGCAGAACTAGTGTTGTTTGAAGAAAATATTCCTGTGCAAATGGCATGTAGAGGATAAATACTTTTGTAGTATTTATAGCTAATGATTGTCCTGCCCACTGTTTATCAGGTGGCCTGTGTACAACGTAGACGCCAGTGACTAGAAATTGTTCTGGTAACTAACAGAAATGAGAAAAATAACACCAAGTTTTGGTTTAGATTCATTAATAGTATCTGCAAAATCCCAACGTGTTCAATAACGCATGTTTACTTGCAAAAGCCAACACAATAGGATTAGTTTAATCATTCATAAATATGACTTCTGTGCCACTGGGTTGCAAACAATATTGCTAGAAATGTGTTGGCAAATGTAATAAATATCTAAATATATCCAGTCACAGTGATTAGTGCTAACAAAACTCCTGCTGCGTGGCTAAACATGTTTGCACTGTGGATGTGTTTGTGTACGGTGGGATAACTGTGTGTGGTGCTCATGCTCCAGTGATGTAAAGCATCACCGGATGAGTCAGCCTTCTAGGCATTTATAGCCTGGACACGACTTCACTGATGTCATGCAGTAGCTTTAAACAATCCTGTGCCTTTATCAGTGCTTTCACATCTCCAGGCCCTCAGGTGTCCCCACACAAATAGCTGTGTGGTTGAAAAGCAATGAAAATCTTTCAAAGCTTCTTCATGGAAATTTGCTCGCGATTCTGACGTGTGTGTACTTCTGATATCAGTAATATGCTGTAGCATCCAACCTATCAGACCAGCCAAGAAATTCTCTGGAATTTGTTCCATATAGGGGTGTTTCAGACATTACATAAATTGTTAAATGGGTGAGAATAATGCAATAAGAACACTGCAAGGGTAAAATGTGTGTGTGCGTGTATGTACATGCTTGGTTTTCATGCGTAGCACTGGGCTTTATAGTGAGCATGAAAATTACATCTTGCTTTCTGTAGAATCCTAGTGGTCAGAGAACTGTGTGCACAGGCATCTTGCCTAGAGAGCTCAATCTCTGTGCTCTATTGTAATGTAGCCACAACCAATTGAAAAGAAAAATGGACTGATGACTCAAAAAGTAGTTTAGATCTGTTTGTTCATTATCAGGATTGACTGTTTGTGTTCCATTTCTCTCTTTCTTTCTTGCTGTCTGTCAGGCTCATGCGTTCACTAAACCCGGGGAATCTGTGTTTCCTAGCAACGCATGTTTTTATCCCTGAAAATGGAGGGAGTTGGAGAGGGGGCAGGGAGAGAGGAAGTGAGAAGAAACATGTGAAAATGCAGTGTTTTGAAGTTCAGCAGATGATGGCCAGACCCCCTCGCCACCACACAATTTCCTTACGCTTTTTATTGCTGCACAAAGAGCCTCTCTCACTCTTTCTTTTCCAAGAGCCTGTTGGCCTGTGCCTGGTTATAAGGCTCAGAGATTATGATTTTCCCCTCTCTCTCTCTCTCTCTCACTCTCTCACTCACTGGCATTGAATAGCTGAGCTAAGAACAGACTCTGGGAATGATCTGGTGCATGTGTTTCAATCCTGTCTTGTCCTCACCCTCTGGAACATTTTCCCAAATCAGAGTATTTAGCAGAGCCATTTTAAGCACCTAAAAATACTGTTTGCCTGTAATTGACATACTTACTTCAGCATCGTGGGTACTTTAGCAGGAACTCTTCACACAAACTAGCTTAATTGAAACTAATTGAAACTAAATTACCAAAAGTAGCTTAGTCTGATGTAGAAAACTAGTTCTAGGAGGTGTACTGCGGTTATGAGCCTGGAATTCACTGTAAAAGCAACTTTCCCCCTTATCTATGTGTGCTGCCTTCCTCATATAGCTGCCTTGGTCTATGATGTAGCCTGTTTTTTTGGTTTTTTTTTAAGGATCATGTACGCATTACACACTTTTTCTCTCTACACAAGAACGATACTAAAACACCAGTCCTCGGCACTGAGAATAGACATCACATTTAGCAAGCAAATCACGCAATTGTAGCCTTCTGGTTGGCCTACCAATCAAATCTACTGAAAGGACTGACACTGAGGAGAAGCGGTTTGCGAGTCTGGCGTTGAAAACTAGCGATCAGCTGCATGTGTCCGTTTTGCTAGTGATTGCAACAAACTCTCGTGATAGCACATCATGGCAGCATAGATAGACTCCTTAAACTAGGGGTGCTGATTAAGGGTGCCAAAGTAGATTTTTGGTGGATATGTAATGCTTAGTGTGATTGTGTTCATTATTAATGGTGCTGGCAAAATGGCTATGTGAAATTAACATAATGTTATTGTTATTAAAGTTTCCTAGAATATTGCTTGCTGTTGCTTAACCTTACTGATGCACTCATTAACGGTGTCTGCCCTTTAGTCATATGATTATTATTTATTAAGTCTGTTCATCCATTATGCCTTTTTTCACTTTTTTCCATCCCACCTATGTCAACTGGTGCATCTCTAATTTTTACTAATTCACCTAATAGTGTTTCTTTTGTCATTTAACAAGGCTGCAACACTGAAAAGTCCTGTAAGGTCAAGGTGCAAAATGCAAATGCCCTGATTTCTTGTTAACTAAAGTTTACTTTTTCCATTTAGTTACAGTGTATTCCACTCTGCTAGTACTTACTTTTTTCCTTTCTAAAGCCAAGCTTTATATATTGCTTGAGGTGTTAATGAGAGTTGATGTGGCAGTGCTACATTCCAGTTAACGCTGTGATTCTGTAGGAGTCGGTGTTGTGATGCTTTCACAGAGGAACATCTGCCCTTGTTTACTAGCCATCATATCAGTAACTGGGTGCAGCAGGAAGATGACAAGCAGTGTGTTAAAAATGGGATGAAGAATCGGGCAGCAGGCTGGTGCTGTCATTCAACCATAATAGAGAGAGACATGTGCGCGTGCGCTCATGAAACTGGAATTGGATACTCTAATGCATATTTGTGCCTTTTAGGAGTTTAAGTGTCTGGTTCTTTAAAGTTTATGAACCCTGTAGATTTTTCTGTATTTGTGAATTAATAAAATTCTATTTTAGATAAGTAGAACCCAATTAAACAAATGCCACAAAAATATCATACTTGACCATTTATTTATTGAGGAAAATATTACATATTGGTCAGTGACAAAAGTATGTGAACATTTGCTTTCACTATCTTATGTGACCCCGTTGTGCAGTATTGATAACTCTCCAGTCGTCCCTGCAGCGAAGCTTTTGATTGGGCCGTTCCAAAACATTTCATTCTTTTTCATGTTGGATGGAACCATTTGAATACTGAAAATTCTGAAGGGTTCACAAGCTTTCAAGCACCACTGTTCTCCCTGTGGATGGCCATTTGGTGGTGATCAGACTTCAGGAAATTAACAGAGCAGGGGATGCAGCATCCAGAAGCTCTACTGTGCAGTTGGAAAGCATTCCCAGTTCTTGGAAGTGTGTGAAGTTGACATCCTGTTATGGTTGGGCTGCTGTGTTTGAGCATTTATTCTTTTTGTTTCTGGCCAAATAATCTTGAGGTGCTTTGCGTTTGCCCTAATACTTCGCTGCACGGCGAACTACAGAGGATATTCAAACATTTAAGGTGGGTTAAAGACCCAAATATTGAAAATGTTCAGTTTGCCTTTTAAGAAGTGACGAATCATCACAATGCAGGACACTGGCAAGGAAGTTTACCCATCAGTCATTTCTCATTCGTTCAGGCTATCAAAGCTACCTGTTGAAGACCAAATAATGTTTTTCACCCTTTTAGTATATTTTGATTGACCTATCTCTGAAGCAGTACATGCCACTTTAAATGATATTGTGGAGCATTGGGAATTAAGGCATTTAATAAACTAACTTTTGTGAACACTTGCGCAAAATGGACAAAATATTTGTACTGGGATTGTTCTGCTACATTTTGCAATCCCTTTCACTATTTTAAAGGGATCATAAATGAAGGGAACACATAAATGAACCTTAAATAGTTAAAAATTGTCTGAATTTTGTTGGGTTTCATAAATATATTGATTAATGGAAACATCCAGTAACTCACCTGGAGGTGTGATTTGTCAGTGGTGTCAAAAACACAGTGATTGCAACATTATCATCTATTAACAGTTATATCAGTCACTGCAATATGCAAACAAGCCTTTAGCCAAAGTGCAAACTTAGCATCTACATAGTCTTTAGCAGTCACAATAAAGCATATACATATATTTTAATAAATCTTTTCCTTTGGGCTGACTAAGTGCATGTGAATTTCATGTTAGTCTGATTTTGGCTACGGGTTTTTGTGATAAAAAAAAAAAAGGAATATTTTTTAAAAATGATTAACAATAAAAAAAACATCCCCAAAAACAACACCTGACTTTCATTTTATCCAAATGATGTCCAAATGAACTTTTGCCTGGGAAATGAGGCTGCTGTCCAAGTGTCCTGGTAAAACTTTCTTTTTCATGATCATTTTCTTCTGCCTTCTGTGCAGCTGTGTTCAGAAAGCCCTCTGTTCTCAATAAGAGGAATTCACCCTTTAGCCTACGGAAGGGAAAGATTGAAGAAAGAATAAATAAGACGTATTGAGGCTCCATGCCTCCATCTGCAGAATGCATATGGTGCCATCTGCCCAGAGGACTGCTCTGTTTTTGAACTTTTCTCTGTCGTTTAAAATTCTGAGTTACAGAAAACAGCCAGTGCCCAGATACAGTCAGTAGACTGTGGGGAAGTCTGTTCTCTTGACCGCATGACCTGTAATCTCTCCTGGCCTACGTGAAGCTTTTTAATTTAAATGTAATACAAATACTTTAGCTGTTATAATTGTAGACTTGATGTTGAAGGACATGCACATAAAAGCAGCATTTTGACTGTTTAGCTGAAGAATAAGGACCAACTGGGGAATGTGCTATTACATGTCTCTGACAGGTGAGTTAATAGAGACTACATAGTCTTTTTTAAAGCTTAAATCGGTTCGTTATTGTGTCAAATTACTTAAATTGCATTATTATTATAATACATATTTTGCTTCAGTATTCTTTGTGATGCAATTCACTATTTAAAAAAATGATTTCGTTATACTTCAGCTTTACATCAGGGTGTCCGCGGGGTTTTAAAAAGTGATGAATCAAAATTGGTTTTTGTGGTATTATTTAAAAAAAACAAAAAAAAAAAACAATTTTTTATAAGGTTTCCTATTTTGAGTTAAAAAAAAAAAAGCTGTGTGTACTTGACTGAAATAACTGCTGGCTGCTGCTGCTGTATATTAAACATTGTCATGTTTTTTTTCCTTTATCTTATTTAACAAACCCACAGCAGTCCGCAGCCAAATGAGATAAGATGAAAGAATCTTAGCACTGATCCTGCTCTCCCTCAGAGTGGTGTTCTTACAAAGATCAATGCAGTGTAAAATCACTTAAGTACTTTTCAGCCAGAGATTAGTTTAACATGGGACGGTGGACTAATGCAGTTATTAACAGAGTTTTTTTTTTAGTAATTTTTAGCCCTGTCTTACACAGCTCTCCTGTGTCAGCAAAGACTCCTGTGCAATCTTCAATAATGATGCCTTGCAGATTGATATGCCGGTAAATTCTCTATAATTTCCTGTGGCAAGAAGCATTTCCCTGTATTCTGTGTGATCCAAACCAAACTGATATATATAGATATAGATATAAATATAGAGCAAGTTAATGTTATGCTAGTGCTGACTGTCTACAATGACAACATGCATTTACTACGTAGATGTTTAGGGCCAATGGAATTGCAATTATTTAATGTGTATGAGAATCTCTTTCTAGATGATACCGTGACATCGATATATGGTGGGGAACCACATATGTAGGGCCCTTTTGAAATCCATTTAGTTTTTTCTTAAATTTAATTTTTTACCTTTTTTATTCTTCTGAATTTTGTGTTTCATTTCATCATATTTATTCACCTAAAAAGGTCTAATTATGGAGTAGATGGCGGGGGGAGAACAATGCAATAAGAAAAAAAAATCTCACCTTTAGTAACGTATTCAACTTCAAAGTGCTGGGCTTCAGCAGAAGATTTACTGCTTTGGGAAAACATTTACCTTTAAACAACAAAAAATAGAATTGTAAAATAAGTGCTTTACATTTGAAATCAACATATAAAGGTATCAAATAAATAAACACTGGGAACGTCAGGAACACCTTAAACAACCCACTGTCTGTGAGCAGAGTCCTATTAAAACTCCTCACAATCCACTGAACTGACAGGAAAGTAGATGTAAGTGACTTCCACTCCTGCAACCTTTGGGAATCTCACACTCTGCCCTCTCCAGTATTCAGCAAGATCCAAACCAGGTGTCTGGCTCCCTGGACTCACAATGTTGATAAGCAGTCCACTGTTCATACAACTCTGCTGATGGGTTTACCAGTGGCTTCAAATGTGTATAAGCTTGAATGTGCTTTTCCATGGCTGGAGCCTGGCTGGGATCATACACTCTCAGCAGCCTGTAGACCTCTATGGCAGAGTGAGTGTCCCAATACTTTTTTGTGAATGCCAGATGGAACCTACCATGAAGCAGATCAAGTACCTTTCTTCTCTCTGGCATACACCTCTTGCTCAATAGCTTATCTGTTTCGGCACCAAAACCACATGTTTTTGCTATTCAGTTCACAAGGACCCTAGAATTTCCATTACATTGTGCACAGAAACTGCTGTGGGATGATGGGTTCCTTGCAGGATCATCAGAGCTGTCATCAGTTTAAAGCATCCATCTGAGATGAAGGTCAGCTTGACGGTGAGGGCCTGCCCCTTTTCTTTTGTTTCACGCAGACTGAGGATGTTTGTAACTGGCTGGGATGATGAATTTTCTGCTAAGAAGAACTCCCTATACAGATGCATGGTACTTCCCTGCCTCACACCAGGTATTCCACCTGGTTCTCACTACTTCAGGAGTAGCCTCAAAGGCCTCAATCTTTCAGAATGAGAAAATTCACCCCTCTTCTCTTCCTGGCTGGATTTTTTTAAGAAGGCTGATTGCATCCAAGTGACAAGAGGTGACATGTCTGAGAAGTAGCTATACTGCTGCCATTTTCATGCACTAAATTGATGACATGGCAAAGGCAGGTCACCTGCATGCTGTTTGGCATCACGCCTCTTAGAATGTCCCTGTATGCTTTAAGGCAGTAGGCTGTGTTGTCTGTGACCACTGCCCAGACATCGTTGTGATCCAGTTTGTTGTTGTGGTAGGAACCTATTACTGCTTGGGCAAAGGTTGAGTAGTTGCATCGCTCCAGAAAGTACTGGCCAAACAAATGTGTCAAATATGCACATTTTTACTTATTGGCATAACTAGCAAACACATTGCAATGTTGTCATGCATGTAATTCGCTTTGCATTCTTAAGTATAATGTGTTTTAATTTACTGGTGTGAATGCAGTCTACTTAATTCACCCACCAGTGACGATGTTCAGAACGCGGCAGTCTCTTGCATCAGTAGTTTTGCAGACAATGCCTGTTATGTTTTCCTTCAAGCTTCTGTCGCACAGCCTCCAACACGCAGGGTAAGTGTATTTGACGGAGGTTACTCTCGTGTTCTGGCACCGCTCCTCATTGTTTACGGTGCTTGACCAAAACGCACATAGCTTTTTCATTTTTTCTAAAGGAATGTCCGACTCGGAATGCAGAGCAACAAAATCTTCAATAAACTCACGTCTTGTTTCAGCTGATTTGTCTGCATGACCAAGACTTGGCTGGAGTGAGTGGCTCACGCTAGTTTGCTTCTTGTCTCTGTTTCTGATGTGAGTCTTCATATGTGTTCTTTTGGGTCCAGTCTGTCGTGTGCTGGCAAAACTTGCAGAAGAGTTGTTCTCCTGATTGCTCGGATATTGTTCTGCTCTAAACTAAGCACTAAGAGTTGAATTAATGTTTTTTAGGTCATTTCAGCGAGCCTCTTTGCCATCGCTGATGTTGACTTTTTTCCTCCGTGTCTGCGTTTGCGTGTGTGTGTTTGTCTACAGCGGCCAAAATTCATTAGAAACTATTCCATTTCATTTAATAATAATACATTTTATTTATAAGTGCCTTTCTGGCACACAAGGACACCGTACAAAAAAACAAGTGCTACAAACAGTAAAAAAAATATTTGAGATCTGTGATTTCCATCCATGTTTTCTGCATCGCAAAAATCTTGCGGCCGTGTCTATGAAGAATGCTAGTTGTGTTGATTTAGATGACGACATAAAATATATTTTTGTGTTTTTTTTTTTTTGTTTGAGTTGTTTTTGACAACTTTAACATATTTTATTTTCATTTTTTTTATTTAACCTTTAATTCATTGTATAAAAAAAAAACCCACAAACACAGCTTTCTATTGAATAAGGTTTTTTGTATTAATTGCTACTGGAGGTTGCTTAGATGGACACAAAATCCCACAACAGATGTCACGTGTTTTAACACTTCATTTTATTGTTTTCTGAATACGCACAGTCAGTTGGAACTAGATATTTTTTTAAAATAAAATAATAGTTCCTGTAGTTTTTAAACTGTGTATGATCATTTTGTGTTTTGTAAACTTCAAAATATGTTAAAGCAACATGGTTTTGCCATATTGCCGTCTATCTTAATCCACCATAGGCAGTGGCAGGACAGCATTAGCTGCTATGTATTATATAAGGAAATAGGTGGCTAAAATACTTTGATTCATCAGAATTCTGCAGAAGAAACTCTTGGATAGTGTTCCAGAGTTCAGTATCTGCTTCTTAAACATAGTCAGTAAAAGTTATCTCCACAGTGTATATATTTGTTTGCATATTCTGAACTCGGTCCCTGCTTACTCCTCCTTACACCATATAACTCGCTGTGATCTACACCTCTGTCGTTTTAAAACGACACACTCAAGCACACACGCGTATACCTCTGTAATGGCACTGCTGGCTGTAAATATGTAAACTGTGCCTGTGCAAAGAAGACAGGATTACTGGCTGAGCAAGATGAGGAACAAGAGGAGGAAGGAGAAAGGGGGAAAAGAGAGGTTGAGACGCAGGGAAGGGAGCCAGAGAATGAGAGCAGTGGAGTACAAAGAGGCGTCGCTCCCCTGGGAGAAGCCGCTCACAGCTCGCAGAGAGGGGGGGTGGGGGGGTGGAGAGAGAGAGCGAGATTCTGACCTTGAAAAGCAGTGTGCAAAACATGTCCTTCTGGTTTAGCAAGCTTTGCACGCACACGTGCACACACACAAAGGCTTTGGTTTATGGAGGTGATTTTAGCAGAAGCTTGAGCTTTTCTTCGCTCCTAGGTAATTCTCCGTTACGGCACTTCTGTTTCACTGTCTGTTTTCTGTAATAGGATTTTGATTCATCCATTTCATAATTAGGTCAAGCAGATTTGCTTTGCTTCACTTCAAAAACAGCAGGAAGTAAAAATGCAGGTCTCATAAATAATACCAAGAAGATACAAAAATCTACAAAAGATTTGAAGTAGAAATTAATACGAATGGGCTGCTTGAACATGGCATCTACATGAAAGAAGCTGGCTTTGAAATACACTCAACTATAGGGATGTGTGATCAGAATTAGCTAAGACCTTTTTAATTTGGATGATCTGAAATGACTTGAGCTGAGTTGGTGCTCATTAATTAGGAATTGAATCATTGTGCTAAACAGCATATTTTCACAACCGTGCTTTATTACATTCCTACTATATTTTTTGGTTTAAGAATTAAGACGTTGAGCATGTTGACGTTAAACTGCTGGGTTTATTAAAGAGCAGTAAAGATGTTTATGATGTGCCTTGTGCTGTAGATAGTCCTTGAGATGTTCTAATGTCCTTTTTGACCATATTTTGCGTTTTAGGGTATATTGTCCTGTCACTGTAAGAATAATTCTGTGTTGTTTTATTGAACTTGTTCATTTGCATCTTGTGTAAAAGTAATTGAATTAATTATGGGTAGAATGGATAGGCTTATGTACACCTCAGTGGTAGGAATGGTGTTACCATTTACTCGTACCATCACCAGATTATTGTGCTTCTTTTCTGGGACATGTTAGTCCTTATGACTCCTAGTGATAGCACAGGTGAGGCCACAGCCGTCTATGAGCAGGAGTCCTGTCCAGTCCTTCTGGTAGTGTCGTCAGTTTTAGGCTACATTCACAGAAGTGAGCAGCACTCTCATCCTGCTGCTCTGGACTAGGGCTAGATAGCATTGGGCAAGTACAGTGAGAATACACACAAACACTTTCATTACTAGGACAGCAGCAACAAAATTGTTTAAACTCTTATTTCTCAAAAGGATAAATATTTCCAGTAATCCGTGATGACAGTAAATAGGATGCGTAGTCGTCACACTCTGAGCCAATTAATGGGTGCCTGTAAAAAATATTCTACTCATGTGGTGTTTGTCATTTGTGCTCTGCTTTGCTGCCATGCCGTGTAAACCTCATTTAATGAGATTTAGGTGAGATAACTGAATCACTCCTAGTGATACTATATGTTAATGGGCATGCAGTAGACAGACTAAAGACTCATTTATGCTTCCTTTACGTATGAAGAAAAATGTCGCTTTATGATGGAATGGGTGTTAAGCAGCACATCCACTAGAGGGCAGAGCCAGAATCTTTCCAACAAGCGTGGTGACATTGGAGGAGATTGTAGTGATGTCGAATCAAATGTGTTGTAGCTCATTGTACCTGTTATCATGAGATTGCAAGTCCTGCAGCCAGCTGTGGCCAAGACAGTACAGTTGGCCTCGCTCTCTTGGACTTTTGCTTTTGGCTTTGCTGTTTGCTAACGTAACAGCATTCTCCTCCAAACAGGTTATGCTGTCCAGTTATGTTGCTTAAGAAGCTGTTTGAAAAGATGTGGCTTTGCATGCTGCCTCTCACCCTCCTAGTGTTACTGGTATCATGTGACTTGGGGAGTCATATCTAGTGATTGGAATTGGAGACAACTACACTGGGCAGAAAATCAGAAAAATAATCCCCCAAAAGAGCCTTTTGTAAGACTCTCCAAAGTCTTCAGTTAATTTGTAGGTCAGTTCACAGGTTGAGCAATTTGTGCAATTATTTTGTTGACCGTTCATTTGATATTTACTTATGCCCTATGAATCAAATTATCTATAGGTGATTTTCCCTTTTTTTTATTTATTTATTTTTTATTATTTTTTTATTTTTATTTTTTTTATTTTTTATTTTTTTTTTTTCCCCCGGCCTGTCAGTACCACAGATAACACAGATGTGTGTATAGCTGTGCTATCATCATTCATAG
>JBBPDC010000129.1:17986777-18012046 GCA_037974485.1 Hemigrammopetersius urotaenia
ATAATAAACGTAAATCCAATGTGTACTCGCAGCTTTATTAACAGCATTTTCATAACAACGAGCCGACAACATAACACTGGTAACATCCACGTTTTTTTCCCCGCGGCCCGGGGTTTGGGGACCACTGCTCTAAGGGTCTTGCCTCTTCTGTGCTTCACACTCTGTCCCTTTGTGGATGCATTCGCTCTAGAAATGTCGGCATTCCATGCTTTACAAAGGGCTTTCCGAGTGTCTTTCTTATGGAGTTTTCCACTGACTGGTACCAGCTCGGCTCAGTGCAACTCTGCTCTCTTTTTTACTTTTCTGTATTTAAAATCTGAACGTTAGCATTAATGCTAACGAACTCTAACGTTGCTTCTTTAAGCCTTGTCTGATAAGCGGGGTGGTGGTGGCGAAGTGGGTAGGATACTTGCCACTAGACCAATAGGTCGTGTGTTCGAATCCTACCTTCAGCACACCACCAATGGGTTCCTGAGCAAGACTGCCCCCTGTAGTAACGGAATGGAAGTCGCTTTGGATAAAAGCGTCTGATAAATGCCGTAAATGTAAATGTAAATAAATAAGTCAATTGGCTCAGTTTTGTGGCAAACAGTCACAAACCAAGAAATAAAACCCCTCTGATTTCATCCCCATGCTGGCAGTTGTAATGATGCTGTGTTTACCTCAACTTAGAGCCCCCGCTCGGGCTGTTTCTCAGAACATTTGGTTGCTATAGCAGCCAGTTGTAGTGGAAAACTGAACGTCCGAAACCAAACTGAAGAGAGAAGAACTGAAGTGGACCGAGCCGAGCTGGTACCAGTCAGTGGAGAACCCCCTTTAGATATATGGAAATGCACTCACACTAGAGACAAGTTGACTGTAATCCAGTCTGGTGCGTGCAGTCTGAGGTTGTTGATTGCGTCATCACTGTTTCGGTCAAGATATAAAAAAAAAATTTTCGGTGGCCGAATATTCGGTGTATCCTTAATATATATACACACATACATACATATATAGTTTTGTCATGAATGCTTATGACAAGAATTACCCTCAGGATAAAGTTTTTTCTTATCTTATCTCTTCTTATCTTAAATTACTCTGTTGAAGCTACCATTTCTCACATTTTCAACATTCGTTCTAAATTAAGATAAGAAGAGATAAGATAAGAAATAGTTAATGCCACTGAAGCTCCTTGGTATCCAGTGAGGTTGTGGTCTTGGGGCAGTCATGGCATTTTGCGTTCTTTAGACTACGCTCCTTAGATTCTGCATGCAAATTGACAAACAAGACAAAGGAATACATTTGCCCAAACTTGTTTTTCTTCTAGTTGCATGACGAGCAAATATTCACAAGCAGCAAATTTCTTAATGGACTATCTCTGTTTAAGGGGCGGTCCTTCTAGAATGAAAATCATGCAGCAGTTCCCTGGTTAAGGGCAGGATGGGTGAATACATTTTTGTTAAATTCCACCTGTTTTTCTCTTCCTTTCTACTTTGTATACACAAGCAGCATAAGTTCATAAGCCTAGTCTGCCATTCCATGTCAGCAATTCCCAGTGTATAATTCCCAGTATAACATTTTTAGTCTGTGATATTGATCACCAATGTCCATCTTGAGGGTTAAACACATTGCATCAAAGTAGGCAGTAGACATTGCATAGGCAGGGGATGTTCAGCTTGGGGTGAAACATGGCTGAAATTTGTTTTAACTTTTTTGCTCTCAAATTGTGTTACTTGTTTCTAGCTGTTTGTACTTTTTAAGGAACTCAGTGTTGAGTGTTCTTTGTTGATATTGGTCTGCAGCTGCTTGTTCAACGTGAAGCTTCCTGTTCAGGGCTCAGTGAGAGGCATGTATGTGTGCCTGCTGAAAAAACGCGTCCATTGTTCTGGTTCACTGCCAAATTACAGATCTGGGAACTGCAGAGTGAAATTTGATCATCGTTACAGTGTGTGAAAGCAGACGCGCCTAGATGGTGCATTGGCCTGCCGAGCTTTAAGATTAGAGTAGCTTGCACATGTGGTGTTTACCCAGCTGAAAGAAAAGGTCTTTTTTTTTTTTAATACATTTGAATCATAATGTAGACATTTTCTCATCACAAACACATTGCTAATGCAGTGTCATGTGTGCACCAAAACATTTTATAATTAACAGCAGAGTAAATGAAGGAACAATGATTTTAAAGTGGCTATTCAGTTAGAGGGTCAGCTGCAAATAACTGGTATTATGCTGTTAGTTGGGGTTGTAAATCTAAAAACAAAAAAATCTAAAAAATAGTTCTTAACTAGCTAAAGTGAAAGAAGATAACTGAACAGTCACCATGCTGAAGGTAAGTCAAGAAAGATTGAGAACTCCCACAGCAGACACACACAACACATTTTGATACATGCAAAGAGAAGATATTGTATTTTTAAATTTGGTAACACTTTCCTACCTTATTAATGTTGTGGAATTGTTATCGGAGTTTTCTTTTTGGCTCTGTATGATCTTGGGGTAGATCATCGGCCAGATATATGCACATGACTGCAGGAAGCTATATTTCTTATTTTTAAACAGCTTGTGTTTTATTTTACCAGTAGCACCAAGTGCCAAAATGTTTAGGTGTCTACAGCGTGGAAAGCCTCTGGCCCTGTATTGCAGTATCATTTTGTCCCCAGAACAGCCCGATTTCATGAAGACTCAACAAGATTTGGTGCTTGTTGACTCCAGCTTTTACCACAGTTGAGTCAAGTCCCTTAGTCATGAATTTCTATTCTGAAAAGCTTTTTCCATTTCATCCCACACATGGTCATTTGGATTAGATCTGTTGGCCACGGTGTTGTGTTGAATTTGCTGTGTGTGGATCAATTCCTGGACATTTCTACCAACAGCCTGCAATGTTGACATGTAGCATGTTGTGGCCTGATGGGCTCCATGTGGTTTTCTTCATTTTCTGCTCCGCACATCAAAACCATGACAATGCGGTTATCCCATTTGAAAAGAAAACATGTTTCAGATAGAAGCAGATCTTTTCCTTGGATGAATAAATAATTATAAGACAAGATTTGATTTATTTTTCTTTGTGGGAGGCACCAGCAGCCAACCAACCCAACTCTCTTTAGTACTGCATCCAGATGTAATTATAAGAGTCTTGATGATTGGTGCTTGTTAAGGCTATATTGATGCCTATTTTCATAATTTTTCCTATAGTGGGTAATGTTTTAGCATCCGTTCATACATCAATGTGAATGTGGTCCTGTGTCAGCTGTTAGAGAGCCCAGAGGAAATGCAGTTACATCCTCCTTAGAGAGATTGTATCTCTGTGCTTGTACGTGCGGCTGGTGAGCAATGCTGACCGACTTAGAAAACCCTTTAATGATGTACACAGTTGTCTGTAAAGATAAATCTCCTGATGGATCAGTTATGCTGAATCTGTGGTATATATAGCACCTGAAGAAGTTCTTCAAAATGTAGCACCACTGTATATCATTCATTAATTGGACTAAGTCGCCAGTTGCCTCTTTTTTTTTGTTGTAGCAAATTTATATTTGTTTTGGTGTATTTAAAAAAGCAACATAAAAAATAACCATTATAACACCTCTAATGTAAAAGTATCTCATAAACTACAGTTTAAAATACATTTTAAACCAAACAAAAGCCATGTTCATGCCCATGTAGTCATCGGGATGGTTTAAAAGGGGGAATATTATGCAAAATTCACTTAAAAAAAAAAAAAAAAGTAATGGGTTCAAGAAGTTCTTTGCACAAAATCACTCTCACATAAAGAGATATCACCAGTTTTATTCTTCACAGTTTTGGTCCATTTCAAAACGAGCCGTTTCAGGGCTGTGTCCCTTACATGCAAAAAAGCTGCTACTGGAACACGCCCCACCCACCTCTTACGCTGCTCGTTTGACACATGTGAAATGAGCTGGTTCATACTTAACACAAAAGTCATTATTTGACAAATCTGCTGACTTTTCACGGACAGTAGATACAGGTCCTCCACAACGCTGAAGATAGCTCCTTATTCAAATTGTTGCTGGGACATGGCCATCGAAAATGAAATGAAAGAAATAGAAATCACACATTTTATGCCGTGATCTCTGTATTTTCATGGTAATTTCTTTGCCTTAACTAATAGCAGAGGTTGTTTTATTGTGTTTTGAGTGAGTATTGGCCAAATAGACGGAGCGAGTTTTAGCAGCTGCGGTGGTCAGCCACGCCTGTGTCAGAAAAAAGAATCTTAGCTTTGAAATGAGTCCAACTGTAAACAAAAATATATATTTTTTTGAGCTTTTAAATTTGGGCGCTGCAAAGACCCTAGATGACCGTTGAAAGGGGTGACCATCAACAGGCTAGTGGGTGGGGTCTTGACCGATGATATGCTTGTTCCGATATGCTGTATGACCGTGAGCTTAATTAGTTTGTTTGATTGACCCCACACTCATGTATTTTTCTGCTACTCACATACATACTTTGTGGCTGTCCTGTCTGTTACTGATGTTTTATTAAAGCATCAGTAACCACATGGCACCATCATCTGAGCTCTTTAGTAGGAAACTCAAGTTTTCTTCAACTTTACATTTACATAAATCTGTAACACAACAAAGTACTACACTCTGCAGTCATGTTTTGTACCTAGGGGTGGGCGATCTGGAAAAAAATATATCCTTTTTTTTTTTTTTTTTTACAGTTTAATCATGATTTTGATTTTATCATGAGATTTATATTAATTTGTAACTTTAGATTTTTTTTTTTGTGCTTTTTTTGCAAGTTACTGAACAGTACAACCAAACTATTGTGCAAATAGCTTGCCGCACTTCCCCTTCTTCGCGCACCGCTTGCCATGTCTCTTCCCCTGGCCATTGGTGGTCTGAGGGCCTGGTTTGTGTAGCAAGTCGAGATCGCAGAGTTTCAGCAGCAGCTCTTAACTTATCTGGAGCAGGTCTGGTGGACATAAACATGCGCACCAGCCGTTCGGATGCACATCTTGGATCCTCTTGGACCCTCTTGGACAATACTGTGATCTCTCTGCTTGGGCAGATCGTCAGCACATAGATAATCTTCACAATCCCATATCTTCATATCGCGCATCTCTGTTTGTACCCCTTACATTGGTGCGGTGGTGGTGGTGGTTTGGGTACTTGTCTTTGGATCAAGAGGTCATGGGTTCGAATGCTACCTTCAGCATACCACCACTGGATTCCTGAGCAAGATCCTTAACTCCAATTGTTAAATGTACTATAATTTATATCAGGCCAGTTGTTTGAGTGCCTCTCAATGGAGCTCAGCTGTGTTTTCTTGCTTTTCATACATTCACATTCATCCCAGAGGCAGGCAGCTTTCCCAAGTGTGACAAAGCTGACTGATGTGTGTATCACAGCCAGACCAAATGCTAGAGTGTGAAAATTGTAGTTGAAACTGTTTATAATCTGTTAGGAGAAGAATGCAACTAAAATCATTTTTTAAACATAATTGTACAGTTGTATATCTAAATGCAACTAGAGTGTTAACTGCTTCATTCTATAAATAGCTAGCAGTCCTGCAAACATGAACTAACCCATTTGACAGGAGAAGAACCAATCCAGTGAGAGCATGTCCATTAATGTTTTCTGACCATAGTTTGTGCTCCATTCACACTAGGGATGTTCTAAATTAACCACATAAATGATGCATCGTGATGCAGATGTGGACGATTCTGCATTGATGCAGTGGCAGAACATAATCGATTGTATCAAAACGACATTGCTTGGTTTTCTGGTGGCGGCTTTAAAAATATAGTTCAAAAGTAGTCCCCGCATTAACAAGAATGAATTGGACCCATTCATTCAGTCCCATGCAGTGTGTAAAGCGTGGCACACAAAAAAGATTTCCCCTACAGCCAGAGATGTGGTCACTGCAGAAATGTCTCTCAAACCAGAGCATGTTCATATTCAAACGTCCGAAATGCTGAATGTTTCAGGAAGTGTTATAGACACTTTCTGTTTCCATTTTGATAAGCTATGTCTATTTTTTATTTCTGTTAACTATTTAGTGTAATGGTCTAAATTTTTATTTACATTTTCCGGTTTTGTTGAATAAAAACGGGAGCTTCATCTCACTGCTTGTATTTGAAAAAATGTGAAGTATTGTAGAAAATTGATGGGATGAAACGTCAAACTGAATTGTTGAGATGATCATAATCTAATCTAATTGTGAGACCAGTGAAGGTTCACACCAGCACACTTCTATTATAATGTTAATCCAGTTTGTTAAGAAGAAAACTTGGTGATGATGCAATGATACAAGGTAAATTTCATAGATTACAGCATATCTAATTACTGCCCTCTAGTGACCACAGTTAATCTTGGTGGACTGCGAAGGAGCGTTCTAAGTAACATTCTAATGTATGATTCCTCATTCCCACAGTGCCTCTACACAGATTAACCTACTTTTTCTGTTTCTTTTACTTGCTTAATTCAGCTCATCAGCTGATTTTCAGCCTTTTCATGAATCAGTGTTTGAGGAAGGAAGACACTAAACAGCGTTGTGATTGAGTGATCCCGGAGAGACAGATACTCTCTGTTGATGAACAGTTCATAGAAAATTAGCCTGCATTTCGAGTGCTCTCTGTAACTACAGGGAATAGGCTGGAAGTGAATTTGTGGTTGACTTGGCATCATTAGATAAAGTCTGCTATAGTTAAAGGGGTTGTCAGGGGTTGTCCAGACTGATTATCAGAGCCAGTATTCAGCTTTTTTTTTTTACATTTAAAAAGCTACTGTTTTGGCTCTCCTTGTAGTGACCCTCTGTGGTGCAGTGTCGTGTTCCTCCCACAGGGCTACTTGGCTACACGTCACAAGTTGACTTCAGATTTCGGTGTTAAGAAGAAAAAGAAAACCTACACTTTTCAACATCAACAATTATGAGTCTGAACATTATGTACAATGTCTGCCTAATAACATTGGAACATGTTAAAATAAATGAGTGTACTTTTTCTTAAAAGGATATAACTTGGAAAATCACATAAAACTGACTAATAAAAAAAAAAAAACAATTCTGAGCTGACGGGGAAGTCTAGTCACTGACTGTAGCTTCAAAGCTTTCTCTGTCGCTCAAAATTTAAAATGGAAATAAGGGAAATTAATGCGGTACGAATATTTTCTCAAGTTTCCTTAGTCAAAGACAAAATCTGCTAAGCCTGCCTGTGTGGTGTTATAGCAGGATATTTATCCTCAGGAACGGATGTGCTGCTCAGTTGGGAAGCAGTGGCACTTGTGCGTGGATTGTTAAATACATTACGTTCCTGGAAATTTAGCCCATGCTGCTTCAAAAGATGTTTCAACATATTGCTGGCGTGTCCGCCATTACTGAAAATTGATTGTACAGACACTGCCAGTAGCACTATGGTCGTCTTTCTTTGTGAAATGAAGCCACATTTCTCAGCCATGACTTGTTTAAAAGGATCCAGCAGTGCAGACCCAGAGTTTGACGTCATGCTGCATGAGTTTGTGCTACATGCAGCTGTCAGAAAAATATACGGGCATTGCCGCAACTGTAGACTCTAGCACAGGAATGGGCACGTGGCTTAAAGGGGGCACCGAGTTAGAGCTTGAGTGTTAACAAACCCAATGTGAAAATTGACCTCTTGTGGACAACAGAGAGACCCTCTGAAAAAACAGGCCAGGGTCATGTCATCAACGTTTTCAATTACAGAGCATTGTTTCAGCTTCTGTACCCTTATGTGTAATATTTGCCTGGAAGGTGATGCAAACATTACATTTTAATCAGGTGTGCATGTGAAATGTAAAGGTCCAATTACACATAGCCACACACTTGTATATCTTTGTTCAGAACTCTTCTAACTTTTGTTCAATGTCAGATTAGTAATCCAGTTGGGGGTAAGCTGGTGTGTGAGAGTGACCCGCTCTACGAATTTTACTCAGGCACTCTTGGGAGCTGTGTTGCTGTGGTTCAGTTTCACAAACATACGAACAAAGAGATTCACCTAGCTGATTGATGGCTGCTTTCTTGTTCACTGAATAGACACCGCACACAAACACACACAAGTACACACACTTGCACTCTCTTTGGCTCCAGAGTGGTGACTCAGCCCCAGAAATGGAACAGAGTGACCAGGCCAAAAGTCCAGAGCACACACATGCACACAAACATGCACTCACTCACAAACACAGAGGGAGGCCTGCCCATATCCTGCCTCATGCTGGTGTCTCAGTCCCCCAGCGCAAGATAAAAGAATTGTGAACTGTAGCGGATGCCCTTCTTCCCCTGGGTAAAGAGAAAAAGCACGATGTTCGTTTTGTACGCACATGTTTATAGATTATTTTACAACTTTTTAACAGGATTTCATTAACCACCTTTTATGGATGTACATTCGTTAGTTTTCTGATTAGGTATTGTTCACTTTGGAGCAAAGCATGAGTAAGCCACCTTGCATGTCTTGTTAATGTCACAGGGTTAAATTTAACTTTCTTGCTTGCTAGTTATTTCTGATGTTAGAGCAATACTACATTTCACTGTCGCCTTGGTGGATGTAGTTTACTGGAAGCTGAAAAGGCTATAAAATAGCCTGTTAAAGCCTACTTATATTTATCACATAAACATATTTGTTAATCAGGCATAGACAGAGAGAGAATCAAAAGCGGCTCTTAGAAGCTTTCAGTGCTTTGCAGCCACACCCAAAAATGCTATTTCTATTTAAGTAACTGTTAATGAATCATAAACATTCCGTATGAACTGTCAGCGACTATTAACTAGGTAGTATCAAGAACATTTTTCATCTTGTCACAGCTTCCTACTAATTATATGCTTTTGTTTAAAAAAACAAACCAAAAAAAACCTCTTTAAAAAAAAAACAACAAAAAAAAACAATCTAATTGCTCACACATTCATGTGTGAGCAATTAGATTGCCTGGCTTCTGTTGGTGGGGGAATATCTTTATAGCTTTAGTGGTGCTAATTCCTCCTCTGTGTGACCTTTTGAGATGTGTCAGACAAGAGAGGACTTACTGCTGCCAGGATCAACCCAGAAACCCGTCTGAGCAGAGCAGGCCTCAGACGGGTCTCGTAGCAGTGCTTGTAGTGTTTGTGGAAGTTGTTTGTGGAAATTTGAATTTTATTTTCATAAATGACATCAACCACGCCTCTGACAGACAGGCATAAACTGGTAATGCTCATGCGTACAGCAGCCATGCATGAAATTTGAGCATTGTTGATGTGGTTGTAGAGAGAAAAACAGGGAGCTGTATTTGGTCTCTCTGGAGAATTAGCAGCAGGCAGACCCTAATCTCTCGCACAGCAGCGTTTGATCTGTCTGCTGCCAGGAAGATGCTTCTGTAGCTCATATTCTCACATAACCTCTCACTTTCACTCCCTCTCTTTCTAGATCTCTCTCTCTCTCTCTCTCTGTCTCATACACACACACACACACACACACACACGCAGTTTTGCATAATTACCCTGATATAAAATGCATCTGTTGTTTGTAGTGCTCTCCCAGTCTCTGTTCTGACTGTGTTCTCTCTCTTTCCTACTTGGCTCTAGGTAAAGAGAACATATTCTCATGGGACGTACCGAGCCGGGGCCATGCGCCAGATCAGTCTGGTGGGGGCCGTGGATGAGGAGGTGGGAGATTACTTCCCAGAATTCCTCAACATGTTACAGCAGTCCCCCTTCCTGGAAGTGAGTAAAATGCACATTTTCGTTATCAAAATGTTCTAGAGGACTTGTGTTTCTGATGTTTGCCTGGCTGATTAAACATTTATCAGTTTTACTAAACTCAGCCAAAAATGTACCAAGTAGGTTTGACCTACAAAAATAGCAAAGAAAGTTTTTAAGTTTGTAGTGACTTTTTATTCATTTAGGAGAGCGCTCATAGTAGTATTAAATTAGTCCCTGTGGAGAAGGGTACAGCAGCAACAACCATAACCTAACTAGCGATGCACTGATCTGATATGCTGGGTTCGTATTGGCACCAATATTAGAATGTTTTATTAAATATTGTTTATGACCAGTCCATGTTTGCTGCTCTTCCTGCCATAGTCGTTAGTTGCACGTTTTGAGCTGTGTTTAGCTGCATTTTAATGTTACATTAGCTATAAAAGAATGATTCCAACCAATAAAGAAAGAAAATCACCGTTATCAGATTGGTGTTATTGTTGTGAAATAATTCTTTTTGAGTGTTTCGCTCTGTTTCTTAAAAATGGAATTTAATGCACCTAGTTTTTGAATCAGTTTGTATGTTTGCATTTGTGCAGCGGACGTTGCCCTGGGGAACGTTTTCAAGTCTGAAGCTGATGAGTCCAACAGAGAGCGATGACGGTCCCATCATGTGGGTTCGACCTGGAGAGCAAATGATTCCTGTCACTGACATGCCAAAGTCCCCCTTCAAAAGGAAAAGGTAATTTCGTTCACACTCTGTCTGATTGCCTCTCTCTTGGTTTCTTGTGATTGTTTTGTGATTGTTGTCTTGCTAAGCAGGACAGAAACTTTCTGTAGGCACAGCCTTTCTCTCTTCACAGACAGAAAAGCTCGCCTTTGAAACACTCATTCCAGCACTGCGTTGAAACGGTGTGGGTGTGGGTGTGGGTGTGGGTGGGGGTACATGTGTGAGAGACTAGACCAGCAGTAGCAACAGCCACACAAATGTGGAAAATGCTGATGTTTGCTTTTGCAACATACTTTTCCTGGGTTTTTTTCCCTTTTTCCCCCCCTGTATTATCCTTTTCTAAATATGAGGTGATATTTCATCTACTGCTGCACTGTTCGTACACACACAAACACACACGCGTGCCTACGTGCTATTTAAGGTGTTGCCTCTGTTTGGTAGTTCCCCAAGGGCATGAAAGTTTTGCAGTTTATGCAGTAAAAAAATCAAGCCTCACTGAAACCATGCTCTCACTGAGAGAGAGGAGTGCTGTAGATCTCGTGCTGTGCTGCAGTGGATGAAGGCTAAGTACTTAATACTTAGTCCACAGTGACCACCGTGATCTTATTAGGAGCCTGTTTTTTGGCTCCAGAGCAGAGGGCTATATGATGGAGCTGGGACCACCGGCCTCAGCACTGATAAATCCAACACGCCCACACCTGCACAACTTTGTTCACCTCTTACAAGCTTGCACATGCACAATGTATAATTTATTAATATAAAATCACTCTTCCTCCTTTTCCTCCCCTCTTGTCCATTCTGCTGTAATTCTCTGAGCCTGATTCAAAACATGGGTTCTCTCACAGGAGGAACAGAGTATTAGGATGCTTCCTCAAGTTCTCTGACTGTTTCCATTATCATCATATTCTGGATTACAGTGTGATTATTTGAGTATACATAAACCTGTACTAACCCTGTTTGCCAAAAACACAGGTAAGTCAGTGTATGGATCTCATCCTGTAAGCTGCACACAACACAAACGTTCAAATGCAGATATTCAAAATGGGTCAAATGTTGCTCTTGACGGTAAAAATAGTAGAGTTAAATGATGCATCTGGCAACGCAGGGGATGCACTTAAGAGGAGAGGGATTCACAATTGTTTGACAGCTTGAATGGGTCTATGCCAAGCAAGTCAGCCAGTAGTCTGGGTGCTGCTGGTCCTGGTGATGAGGCCAGTGAGATGGCCAGGCACTTTTGTGAGCAAATGTTTGGGATACAAATGAATCTGGTAAAGTATGAATGAGTACTGTAGTCCTAATTATAAACTGATAAGCCTGTAATGTACATAAAATAGTCCCTACAGGTAGAAAAGTAAGTAATGGGAAAAAAATCATTTTTATCAGGGCTGCAGTGAAAATGGTCATTGGTTTGGATCTTGCTGCCATTTTGAGGAACTTGCCAGAAAAATTATAATTATTATTGTTGTTTATTTAACAATTCATGACAGTTGCCAGGCATTTTAAGTACACACCGTTTCAGACACCATTTGCTACTTCATTAGAATCGTTTAAGGTCCCAAATGATACCCAGACCAACCCAAGTGAATACACATTTTTCAGCTGTGACCTAAACAAACTTGTTCTTTTTTTTTTGTTAAGAAAAACTAAAACGAATAATGCGCTTCATGATTGTATGTGAAGTTTCCCACTGAAGGTTCTTGCTGACTTTGTGGAATCCCCTGATGCTTCAGGGGCTGTTTATTGACTCATTTACTCGCTCACGACAGTCACACCTTGCTTGTTCCCACGGTAACACTGGTAACAGCAATGTCTGATCGCCCCTCGTCATGCACACACTCTTGATCAAGCTCTCTGAGTGTGTGCCTCTCGCATCACAGTTGAGTGCTTGTGTGTGTGTGCGCACGCATGGCAGGGCTTTGCATTCATTAGTTTATCATGGTATGCAGCTCTTCTCTGTGCTGCATACTAAGCAGGTCTGTTTGATGTACTGTAGATTCGCTCTCTTCTCCTCCTCCTCTCTTCCTCTCACAGCAGCCTTTGTAATGTATGCTAAAGGCTTGTATGCAATCACACCATTGCACTGCTCTTTAGTGGGAATGGACCAGCATGGATTACCAACAAAATCATGATAGGACTTGATCTGTCCTCTAGTACAGTAGAGGGGACCTAGTAGAGGTCCCAAACCACCAGGTCCTCAGTCTGTGAGTCATTTGGTCCTGGGCCACACAGAAAGACGGCATAAAAATATTGTGTCTGAAAGATCTTTTATTTTGAAAAACTCGTCTTATTCACATGATACGGTACATCAAAAACGAACTATGGCTAGAATGTTTGTTGATATGAGGGATTTCTGAAGTAACGGGGAAAAAAGTAAAAAAAAAAAGATTGTGAGTATTGGCACTGACAGTAGTCATTAAGATGTCCTAAGATAAAGATCAAATGACTGAAACAGGCAAGTCAGTAGAGTGTCTGTAAATAAAAAATGTCTATAATTGGTTTAAATGTGTCTTAATTCTAAATGCACTTTCGTGTTTTAAACATGCTGACTGTTGGTTGCTCCCACCTCTTCCTCTCCGTTTCTCTCAGTGTGCTCAGTAATATAAGTAGCAGTGTTTGATAATCATAACGTTTTGCTCTCAAAGGTCAACCAATGAAATAAAGAACCTGCAGTACCTACCTCGGGCGAGTGAGCCGCGTGAGATGCTGTTTGAGGACCGGACCCGTGCTCACGCTGACCACATTGGACAGGGCTTTGAGAGACAGACCACCGCTGCTGTGGGGGTGCTGAAAGCTGTTCGCTGCGGAGAGGGGTGAGTTTTATCTACACATGAACACGGGTAAACTTGTTTATCTTAGGTGTGATCACATTATTTCAGTTATTCAGATTAGATGGTGTCATACTAAATTACACATTTGGACGGGATTGTGGGCTAATATCTGTGTCGGTGTTTGTGTAGTGCGGAGCCTCCTCGCATTACCAAAGACGTGATCTGCTTCCACGCTGCAGATTTCCCTGATGTTGTTCAGCGATTACAGCTGGACCTTCACGAGCCGCCTCTCTCTCAGGTGAGTTCTGTTCCCTCTGCTTTTACCTGGGTGGGTGTACCATCTACATCATTCTTCTGCACATAACGGAAACCATACATTCTAAAGTAGTGATGGGGTGGAGGTAGCTCAGTGGGTAGAATACTTGCCAGTGGGTAGAAAACTCCGGACCAAGAGGTCCTGGGTTCAAATCCTACCTCCAGCACACCACCACTGGGTCCCTGAGCAAGACCCTTAACACAAAGTTGCTCCAGGGAGAGACTGCCCCCTGTAGTTATGGAATGGAAGTCGCTTTGGATAAAAGCGTCTGATAAATGCCGTAAATGTAATGTAAATGATGGGCCGATCCACGTTCTTCCAGTTCCGATCCAATTCCGATACACTACTATCAATATGGATACAAGTCACAAAAAGTGTAAATATCAACAATCTTGGCTGAATCATCTAAATAGTTCAAGTTGTTAGCAGCAACAACTAAAGTGCAAAATGAATAAATTTTAAACAACGTGAATTTGGAGACACAACAGCGGTAGAGTGTAATCTAACCCCTTCTGTATTTAAGGTGGACCCTATCACTTTCAGCATCTTGGCTTTACACACTTTGCAACTAGCAGTCTTTCAGCGTTTCCAAACTAAAGTATCTCCAAACGGGTGACATTTTTGCGACAAAACAGCTAATGTTATTCGCTTGCTCAGATTGAAGTTGCCACGGGTTATTGGTATGGAATGAGGAGCGGTGACGCATCTCGTGTTACACAGTGTCGAGATTAAGGTCCAGCTCAAGCTGCAAGCTGTAATATATAGATCAGGCCTGTTCGACCAATATCCGATGACTGACTTCCAGGTATACCGGGCCTGATACCGATCATATCGGATGGGGCCATCTCTAGTCTGAAGTATACACAATGATACAGGAATCATATTCGGGCTTGATGACCAAATTGTACGCAAACATTGGATGACCTATTAATTTGGCTCTAGAAGAGCACATTTTTAGGTGATGCTAGTTGTTTCTGTTATATTCATTTTCCCTGACCTTGTACAAATAAATATTTCACCAGGTAGATTCAGTCTTTTTTTTTTTTTTGACTATGCAGAGATATAAAAATTGTTGTCTGATGCTGGTAACTGATATTTGTCATGTAGATGCTGAAAGCATGCTGATAGTTTATAAATTGACTGTTTACCCAGATGTGCATTATGGAGAGTGTGACATTTATGTCTGTAACGTTAATGCAGTAAATTAAGAAACTGCAGATATTTAGATGCTGTGGACTAATGTTGCCTAAACATTTTTACTAGTTTAGGAAAACAAGTACAATAAACTTCAAATGAATGAATTTGATTTGCTAGATTTGTTGCATGCTAGATTATTTTTGTATTTTGTTACTCTTATGTGACAGGGTACAATTTTTGTGATGTGGTTTATGTAAAATAAGCATGCAGACACAGATGACATTTTGAATTAATTAAACGGGTATTCATGGAAACAATAAATGCTATAATGAATACAACTGAAGCAGTGCAGTCAGTTTGCAGAGGCTAGGCAGGGGGCTGTAGGTAAGGGACGTAATGTCTTTCGTCAAAAAGTGAGACCGTAGGATTGTAATGATATTTATTTATTTATTTTGAAGAAATGCTCGTCTGCGTTTCTCGTCCCTGCACATAAACCATGCCCTCACTATTTACATTGACCAGCAGAGATACAACTGTGTATGTAACTTTTTATCTAAGTTTAAAAGGAATTCACTTTCGCTGTGCTGCCATTGAATAACCACTATTTTTGCTTTATAAATAAATCGTATAACTCATTTAGAGCACATTTACAGTTCGGTCCATAAGTATTGGTAAACAGAAAAAATATTGTGTGTACAAACATAATGGGTTTGAAAGTAAGAAATTTGTCCTCCATTTTCACAGGCCATGTGACTGACAAACAGTTTAATGGTAAGATTAGACCAGTTCAAAGCACTGAATTTGCATTTAGTAGCTGTTCAGTGAAACTCAACACGAGGTCCAAAGAGGTATCAATCTAAGTCATAGGGCATCATTAGGCTGAAGAAACCAAATAAACCAGAGAGAGATGAACCTTTAGAAGTGCCTAAATCAACACAAACCTTGTTGAATAGGAGGACTGCACTGATGAGCTCAGACATGCCAGAAGGCCTGGAAGACTACAGAAATCAACTAAAGTGGATGATTGCAGAATGTTTTCTTTGGTTAAAGAAAATCTAACTAATACAAGAGCACAAAGTCTACAATCATAAGCTGCCTTCGTGAAGGTCAATACAGAGGGTTTTACCTCCAGCCACAAATCCAATACAGGGGGTCCTCAAGTTACGCCACAGATCTGTTCCTTCAACAGTGATGTAACCCAAATTTGCTGTAAGTCAAAACACACCCTAGCCCAAGTCACTCACCTATCCTAACACAGGTGTAAAATTATAAAAACTAAGTCACAGAAAAAGTAAAACTCTCTCACTCATACACCGCGTTACTGCGTATTCTTCTGCTGCACACAACCAGACTAATTCACCTTAGTCAGGGATGTGGAAGTCCAGTCCTGAAGGCCTGTGGCTCTGCACGTTTTGGTGATTTTCCTGCTCAGAAACACCTGGTTCACCTCGCCAGTTAATTGTCAGGTTTAGTGAATGTGTTTGAGGAGGAGAACCATCAAACTGTGCTGGACATGGGCCCTCCAGGATCGGAGGTTGACACCCCTGGCCTGAGTAGTAGTAAGTATGAGGCTAGCAGTGTCCAGGGCTGCTTCACTTGGTGAATGATTAAATTAAAAGGAGAATTTCACACTTTGTGCTGTGCCTATAAGAGCCACTTTACTAAATATATAGGTAGCGTTACTGCTTTAAGTACAATAAGCCCTCAGTTTTACGCGGATCAGCATTCAGTATAACGCAGATTTTTTTTGAGAACCAAACTGTATTATAGCCACCAGGCCAGCAGTGGCGGTAATACACTGAAAAGTTGTCAACCGCCATAATCTGCTGCAGCATGTAGCATGACTGCTCCGTGTCTTGTCCTCGTATTTTAGTGTTTTTCGCCACATGCTGTTAATGCTTACCGCTTATGCTAATGTTTGTTTAAGCAATAAAGTTTTCTGATTCTGATTTTTTATTTACCTTTACATTTTCTTTAAGGGTAATGCATTATACTGAGTTTAACACAAAATTAAAGTGTTCTGGGAGCATATTTGGGGGCATATTCACACTATAAAAATAGGCATTTTTAGGTGGTAAAAAACCCAAAACACGTTTTTTCAGTATATGCGGGTGCTCTTGGAATGTAATCCCCCGAAAAGCGAGGGATTACTGTAGTTAGTTGAACTTTAGGCACTTTTCTCTGTAATACAACTCTGAATGTCACACAACCCCATCCTGAAAAATCTAGGCACCATGTGTGATTAGCATTAACTACAGCTTTTATTCCACTGGAATTAGCCTTTATCTTTATATATTTTTATATAAAATAGCAAAAATGTTGTTTATTTCTTTTTTGGGGTGCCTGATCTAACCAAGGTATGTGTAAATGTACAAGAACAAGTCCTTTAGTTTTATATGGGGGTCTTCTAGTATCAAGATAAATGACTGATTTTCCAGATGTACCTTTTTAAAGCATTTTCACTGCTGGTATTGCCGTATTCCTAGATGATGCGTTGTCCATGTCTGGGAAATGAGCTTGTAGTGTTCAGAAATATGTTCAGCTGAGTCACTCTTCTCAATTAAGTCATTGTCAAGCAGATCCAATTCAGTAACAATTCAGACTCTGGAAGCTGTACGTGTACGAAGATCCTTGCAGCCTCTGCAAACTTTTGCATTTCAATTGAAGAGTCTGTCACAGATGTAGCTGCGAATCAGAGTGAAAGTGTTTTTCACTTGTATGTCTCCTGTTCTGTGGAGAATTTGTCTTGTATATATTAATAACTATGACTAAATGGATGGAGCTGGGAAACCTGTTTTTGTTTTCTAGGGGTTTAGTATTAAAGGCCGATGCCGGACTCTATAGATAACACTGACCCCTGCTGGACAAATGGAGAACTGTACTGGTGTACTGTGTTGTGTATTGAGAGCTTGGAAGTGGAGCTGATTTAAATCTTTCAGTGATTAGCCCAGAAAGACTGTTGTTTGTGAAAGGTTTAAAGAGCCACTATGGAATGACTACACACGCTAATAGGGCAAATACACTTAAATTTTGTGCAAAGAAGAACTGGCTTCATGTGAGCCTGTCGGACTGAACAGGTTTAGTGTACAGTAAGGGCAGCTAATGATCTTTCATTAATAAATAAAGCTATCAGAATAAATATCATAATTTATTTAACACCGCTCTGAGAATATATTATTGTATAATGTGCACCTGCATCCAGTGCAGGTTCTATAGATATACTTGACTGTTTTATACTGCTGATGTAGATGCCACTGTTGTACTTGAAAGTAATTGCTTAATTACTACCATATTTCTACTATTTAGACTAATTGACTCTTTAAGGAATTACCTGTTCTGCCAGTGAAGCAGGTACTGAGGAGTTGCTGCAGAAAAAAAGCAAAAAATAATCATCCATCTCCTTGAATTGCTTTGTGCCTGCCTGTTACTGTGACCTATTACAGCACAAACACTTAGCAGTGTTCTTAGAATCACTCTGCATAAGTGTTTTGATAACATCTTACAATATTAGATACAATTATAGAGTAGGCAGAGCAACACCATGGCTTCTGAGTGTTTGTGTTTATTTCACACTGCAAATGTGTAATGATTTGTCTTATGTAACATTACTTAACAAATGACTCTGTGTTGTCTTCAGTGTGTGCAGTGGGTGGATGACGCGAAGCTAAATCAGCTGAGACGGGAGGGGATCCGCTACGCACGTATTCAGCTCTATGACAACGACATTTATTACATCCCTCGCAGCGTGGTCCATCAGTTCAAGACCGTCTCGGCTGTCTGCAGCCTGGCATGGCACGTCCGCTTGAGGCAGTACTACCACACCGCAGATGTAGAACCAGAGGAGGTAGAGGAGGACAAGAAACCCCTATGTATCAAACAAGAGCCTCTGTATGTCAAACCAGAGCCCCCTTGTGAGACCCTGAGTACCCCCACAGCTTCAACCGTGTCCACAGACATCAAACCGCCCAGAGATGTGCCCCTTGTACCCCAGATTAAAGTGGAGGAGGTGGAGCCCCTTCCTGAGCGGACGGCCAAAGCCCCCAGCTGTCCTCCCAGCGGCTCCAGTGCTACACCGCCTCTGGCCCAGACGGCCGTGTCAGAAAGCCGACCCAAAGCACACCATCATCATTCAGAATGTGGAACCACTCCTACACACTCTCTCACCACCAGGCCAACGCCCAGCCTGACCTCACCGGCCAAACACACACACCATTCGACACCAACCAAACACGCGCACACCTCTACGCCAACCAAACATACACACACCTCGTCATCAACCAAACATCACACACACTCCAGCTCGACGTCCAAACACGCCCACTCTTCCTCCACACCCAAATCGACCCATTCAACGTCAACCAAACATGCCCATTCTACTAACACAACCAAACACATGCACACTACTCCAACAACCAAACACACGCATTCCCCCAATCCTAAATCCAGCTCTGGACATTCAGACACTCGGACTGCACCTCCCCAGCACCAGGTTCTCCCTCAGGCTGTCCTGCCCCAATCTCAACCCCAGCAACACCAACACCAGCCCCAGCCTCGACCAGACCGAGGCCTGGACACTCTCCACCCAAAGCCCACCGTCACGCCGCAGGACACGCGGCCCCATCACCCGCTCAACACCCTCCTGCATGAACAGCAGAAAGACTTTTTATACTGATTTGTACATAACTGTTTTTAAATGGCTTTTCTGTTTTTTCTCTTTTTTTTAAATTTTATTTTAAGGTTTTGGTTGACTTTCTGTTTGTATCGATCTGATGAGGTGAAGAGAAAGGAAAGATGAGCGTGACACCAACAGGAGTGTTTGTAGTGGAAGGCAGCAGCATGGCAAACCTCCAGCAGGGCGAGAGTGTGGCTTGCTCCCTCTCCCTAACGTTACCGATGGAATACATAGCAAATGTAGCGTGTAACATTCCTCAGTGCCTGCCTGTAACTGTGAACTATCAAAGCACTTAGGGCCAGCTGCACTGCTACCCTGCAGGTCGGAAAACAAAAATCCCCACAAACAGGTCCTTAAATAATATATTTTTAAGTTGTAGGCTATAGTTGTATTAGAGCTGACATGAACATATATATTTTTAAGATGAGATGAGACAGAATTCTTTTAATGACTCCAGGCTTTTCCATAGAGCTTATTTATATCAAGGTTGTTTTTTTGTTCCATTTTTATTGTCAGCACTGTAGTGTATATAACTTTTTTCTAAAAAAAAAACAAAAAAAAACATGTGTAGTTTGATTTATATCTAATTAAGAACATCGTAATAAAAAAAGTTCTTGATATTGGATATTGTCGTCATGTAAACAAGGGCTACACTGAACGATCATGTGCGTAATTCAGACTGGCTCGGTGTAAGGTAGGCCGCCCTGACCTACCGACACGCTTCCACTTTCATGATTAATCCAGAAATGTTTCCACAGTAATCTGTGTAGAATTTAAGACAACTATGTTTGGAGATGACTGAAGATTAAAAGCATAGGATCACTGCAGAGTGTGTTTCATTTTGTTGTGTCAGACGTTCTGTTTCTTTGTTAAAGGGAGGGTGTGGTCAGAAATCTAATTTACTAAATTTACTTCTTGCACCAAATGTAGTCGATCAGCCAAGACACCAAGACGTTTGGTCTCTGAAGTCTGCCTCTTTAGTTTTGCACTGAAGCTAGAAGGCCAGTGTAACTAACAAAAACTTGAAGCTTCAACATTTAGCGGCATTGATGAGGCCATGTGTCAAATCATTTATCTCAAAGTATTAAAAAAAGGATCAAGTTGTCAAAGCTTAAAGACCTGCTTATGTAATTTCTGACATGTGTCAAAATTAATTATTCAGTTTTATTGTTACTGTTTGTTTATTCTGTTGTTACAAGTAACAATATACCATTAGTACCATAACGCCAATGCAGAACTGAAGCTGCTGTGTTGTCTTGATTGAAGATGACTGATGCCTACGTTTGGGATAAATGAAAAATAGTTTGTTTTTCACCAGGTACGATTCACAGAAGACAGAAGGTCCTTTCTGCTGGAGTTTTGATCTTGTCTGGAACGCAGCTTGTGTTAGTGTTGCAGTGGAACCGCAGAGATTGTTTAGAGAGTGACACGAGTAATGAGGCTTGTCTGGAAGTTGGGGTCTCTAAGCCATACTTAGCGCGGCCGGAGCTGAAGTTGGCTTAGCCCGCCTGTGCGAGAGCGTGCAGGGTTATGTAACGAACGCCTACACTGGTGTGTGATGGCCGTGAACTCGGCACTGCTGGTGTCTGGGTTTTTATCCTTGAGCTGGAGTGATGTACTGGGAGTACCCATTAGTGAGGGTGGTGTTATTTTAATACAACCATGTGCCTGTTTGTCCCTCAAACTCGATGTTTTGTTTGGACAATATTTAGACTCAGATTTGTAAATTATATTGGATCCTACAGACATGCTTTGGACTGAGAATTTTGAGAGGAAAAACCCCTGGCCGTTAGCAGGCCTTGTGCATTTTAGTCTAAAGTTTGCTGCTTTATGTGAGCATTACAGGCTGCCCCTCTGTGCTTCATACTTTCAGATTTCTGCTTTTACTAATTTCTCTTGGCAGCTCCACACTGTAGGGATAAGTGCTTAACTGACATTCATGAGTTATTTAGGAATTGCTTACAGATTGGCAGTTATCTACACAAAATGAATGGAAGTGTCTGGGGGAAGTGCGTTAGTGTTTTGTTTTCAGTTGCACTTCTAAAGCCAGTCTTAAAAGAGAGAACGGCAGCTAGCATTTATAAACATGTACATTTTTTTATGCAACAGTTACAATTAATAAATAATTCACAAAGTACATGGCATATAAAAGAATAATAATGCGGTGTCTATACACAGGCCATGATGGCACAACATGGAAGGAGTCTTCAAATCATCTGATATATACAGCAAGGAAATCCTCCAAAGAAATTCCACAAAACGTCTCATAAAAAACTTATAAATTCTCAACTCATAAATTATTGGCCAGCAATTTCCAATAACACAAAAGGGCATTCCAGCCTAAACAGGGATGTATTGTGTTCTGCACACAGTGTTCTGTAGTGCAGCTTTGTGTCCCTCAGCTTCATTGTTTTTTTCTGCGTGTCTTTGTCCCATTTCCAGCATTTTATTCCTGGCTGTAATGTTGTCTAACGTGCATTCACCAACTAGCAGTGAGGATAATTATGACGATGATGCCACCAAGTTTCTGCCCATGATGCATCATTACAAAGGATTCTCACTTTAGAGAACACTGCAGTCCTAGCAGGTTTCACCTCCAGTTTAGATCTTACACACCTGATCCGCCACATCAGGGACGTCTCAAGATAAGTGGGTGTATCAGGTGTGGTGGATTATGTTTACAGATCGATTCCACAGGTCAGAGGCTCACTGAGGGCAGGGTGGGTACCACTAAACACTGCTACATTCCTCCGTTTCATCAAGACCCCCAATATAGAGGGATCACAGTTTATTTACTGAGTCTTCAAATGATTTCAATTAGATATATGGTTCATTCCAGTTAAGAGATTCATCTTTTTGGCAAGTAATTCAAAACAATGTTCTAGATTAAATGCGATCTGAAATGACTGGTAGCTCTTGTCTGACAGTAAGGCAGGTTTTTCACCTGTGCTGCCACAAATGGTGTAGTCTTGATTAGATATTTCAAATTAAAAGTCCTATGCAAACAGAAATGCACATTAAAACTAGGGTGACTCTCCCTTTACATCACAAAATCACATGAAAAAGCTCATACAAGGCTCTTGTACCAAGGCACACATACATAAACGGCTTGAAAAAAAACGTCTGAGATTATAAATAGTGGCTGATAAATCAGCGTAGCACTGCAGTTAACAAGCAAAAAAGCACTGAATGCATCACAAATAGTACGATTTTCACATCTTTTGAACTTGCAGCTTATTAGACTTCAGGTAATACTATCGAACACTGACAGACATCTTCAGACTACACACACCCTCAGCAGTGTGATCCCCTAAATGCTCAGATGACTGTGTCACCTGGACTAACGACCACAGCTGTGAAATGAAACCTGTCAGTTGGAGCTAGGGAGAGAAATGAGTTTCACATAAAAGCTGGTCCCAAGCCTGGGACTCCTGTCACACCGATGATGGCTGGGGCTTGTCAAGGAGAGAAATACTGGATCAGTTAGTATGTGCTGAAAAAAAACATCAACTTCCTTTCCACTCTAAGATTGTCCTGGTTGGTCCCATTTGATTGTGTAACAACCTTCTTGTAAATGTGGCACTTGTGAAAAGCTGTGGGGGGCAGAATGAAGTGTGTAAAATCTTTTGCCTTCGGTGCACTGCACTTTGTCTGCTTGGCCACCCAGCGTTATTTTCCTTCACTCATTATCCAAGCCGCTTATCCTTAACCAGGGTCACAGTAGGGGCTAGAGTGGAGCCCAGAGGGTGAAAGCTGAAGAAACAACCTGAACAGGTTGCTTGTCCATCATAGGGCAGACACACACACAAACACACACGCCTAGGGGTAATTTAGTATGTCCAATTAGCCTAATGTCTTTGGACTGTAGGAGGAAACCAGAGAACCTGGTGCAAATCCACACGGACTCTAGAAGAGCCCTCAGCTGCCTGGATGGAAATCAAACCTTCTTCCTGTGATGTAAGGGCAGTACCCACTGCACCACTGTGCAGAGCATTATTTTTCTCATGTAGGCCTGTGTTAATGCAATAGTTCAGCCAAAACTGCTTTATAATACACTTACCCTTTAGGGCTGCTCAGAAGCTAGAAGGCTAATTGTTCTACCTTGTAATAAAAGCTTATATCCAAATGGCTATCACTCTACAAACTGCATTCATAATTCCCACTCATGCCTCAACCAGTACTGTTTTTGACATTTTACAGAGGCATTCTCGCCTAAACCCAGAGTTTAATGTTACTTAGTACAACATTATATCCCTCAGTCTCACAGGTTGGAGTTAATTATTTTATATTATTTCATGATTTTGTTCCTCCATGTTCTCCTACTACACAACCCAGCATGTGTTACACAAACACACAAATATGGAGTGAAATCCTGCAGCTACACCAGCCCTCACACACTGGACAAGAGCAGTGAGCCCTGCTTTAGAGAATCCAGTTTCAGATACCAAACATATTTTGCTTCATCAATTATGTTCATCCAGGATCAGAGTAAAAACATTTGGCCAAATCATTGTTATAAGGGCTCTACCAGCCCTACATTGGGCTGTGTGTGTGTGTGTGTGTGTGTGTGTGTGTGTGTGTGTGTGTGTGTGTGTGTGTGTGTGTGTGTGTGTGTGTGTATTCATCCCTCCTGACTCAGTCCCTGCGCTGGGGGAAGATGTTGGCTCCCAGCTCCAGCATGGCTCCGGTCAGCATGGTCCACAGTGGGATGCAGATATAGACCAGACGGAGGTTGGTGAGGTGCTCCAGCCGGGCACACAGCGTGAGGCAGAAGCCCAGCTTCAGCAGCAGAGCCATTAGGTACCATGCCTTCCTGCCCAGGCCAGGAGCACCCTGACGGAGGTCGCGGCCCGCCCTGCACCGGCCCGCCATCTTCACCCCTAACATGAGCAGGAGGACACTGTCAAAGATCCACACGGGGAGGAAGATAAGGAACCAGTTCCAGGTCACTTTCCCGTCCAGCTTCAGGACCAACATGGTGAGGAAGACGAGGGTGAAGAGCCAGGTCAGAAGAACACGTTGAGCCAGAGACATCGCCACTCCTTAACCACTGCACCTGCACACACACACACACATACACACACCCAAAATTTAAATAACGATGCTATTAAATATAGGGCCTGTATCACCTACTCTCTCTGCTCTTCTGAGTGTGTTCTGAGATACTGGTGAAAATACGGTCTGAAGCCTATTGTTACTATTGTTATTATCATATATTCTTATTTATATAACGTCTTTCTCAAATTTTTACCAAACAGTCCAGACACGGAATAAGAAACATATGACTGATAGACAGACAAAAACAGTCCAAATTACATCAACACAGAGTACAGCAGCAGGAAAGGACAGGTAGAAAACAGGATCAAGAAGAGGCATGACACTGAGAGAAAATATGCTGCTATTATTATTATTATTATTATTATTATTATTATTATTATTATGCTTTTTTTCAATCAGTTGTCTCTGGTGATATCATGCTCCCAACTGATTTTTATTTATCCTGACAGAGCGTTATTAACTCTCTGATAACGGTTTCTTGACAGAAGCCAGCCAGTCTGCGTGAAGAAGACTGGATATTTCACTCTGTCAGTTATTTTACACTTCATTAAAACCTGTAAGGATGAGAACATTAATAGAACCTGAATTCTGCTGTAACTCGGGCTGCAGTCAGTGTATTACAGATGTGCCCAGCTGTGTGTGTGTGTTTGTGTGTGTGTGTGTTTTAGCTCCTCTCAGCTCACCGTGCAGAGCTGCTCCTCATCAGTCTGGATTCAAACTGTCGTTAAAATCCGGGACCTATGTTGATCTGATGTTCTCATGTTAATCAGACCAGCGACTCGGCTTCTTTACATCTTTACACTATTCACACAAACACTGGGTTGTGTTTCCGGGTACCGTCTACCGTATGAACCGTAAATATGCTCCCTCAGATTGCGCGTTCAAACTCTTCCTGTCGTTCTCTCTCTCTCTCTCTCTCTCTCTCTCTCTCTCTCTCTCTCTCTCTCTCTCTCTCTCACCCCCTCTTTCTTCT
>JBBPDC010000129.1:18060989-18074991 GCA_037974485.1 Hemigrammopetersius urotaenia
ATATACATATATATACATATACATATATACATATATGTATACATACATTATATACATATATGGACACACTATGTGGGTATATATAAATGCAAATCTATATATTTCTCTCTAGATATAAACAACTTTTCATTATTCTACAGGCTACGTATCAAGAAATGCTTCAGTATTTGCTTTGATAAATTAAATAACTTATTTCTTTATTCGGCAGTGATTATTTATTATCTGCCTTGATGTCGGTCGTAAGGTCGGGGAGAGAAAATCGTGAACAAAACTGTAGTTCCTCGCGCCTCGTTTCTAGTCGGTAAGTAAACACGAGGAAGCGGCGGAGAACGGAAACTAGACCCAAATAAACACACAAAAACACGTCTGCAGCTTTAGACTGCTGTACACTCAGTCAGGTTTTTCAGAGAGTTGTCACTGACCGGTTTCAGTGAGTAAATTAGCGCCGGACAGAGGATAGTGTGTCTGGGAGTGTAGCGGCTCCGGGCTCACTTAGCCCCGGGATGGATCCGAGACACAAAGAAATCCTCCGGGCACACAGACTGACTCTCTCCGAGCAGCTCATAGTGGATGACTCGATCATTCAGTACTTGTATCAGGAGGACATCCTAACCGAGAGCCAGGTTGAGGACATTCAGTCCCAGTCATCTAACAGAAACAAGACCCTGCGGTTGCTGAGCCTCGTGCCGGGGCGCGGGCCCCGCGCCTTCAGCTGCTTCCTCACCGCCCTGGAGCGGGACTTCTCCTGGGTCAGAGACACACTGCTGCTGGCGGCTCAGGACCACAGCTCCCCTGGCTTCGACCAGTCAGGTGGGTGAAGGGTGTGCTCCTGTAGCGAAGGGTGGTGTGCGCGTGTGTGTGGGGATAATATTTACAACTCTAACCAGGCTAAAGGTAGCTCAGAGGGGTCTTTAGCAGAACCACCGGGGGTTAAACTGAACCCGCTGCCCCGGAGCGCAGTCGCGCAGCAGGCTCGGCTTCCAGAGAAATTTCAGTAAATACAAAAAAAACCCAGTAAATATAATGTAAATATATGTATATTTGAACTCTGTGGATATATAATAATGTTGATGATGGTATTGTGCTAATATCAGTATGTGATTTTTAAAAGCCCTGCTCAAAATTCTCAAAAATGCTGATACAGTTAGGGTCATTATGGGCTTTATGCATGTAATGAACAGGCTCAGGTCTGACCATGTACTTCTGGAAAAGCCCGTAAAGTAAGCTAAATATTTATGTGCTGAAATAAACCCCCTTTTTCTGTGTGCTGAGGCACTTTGTATTTGAAGCACAGTGAATATGAATGTGATGGTAGCTTTTTTGTTCTTGGTCTCCTCATTATTCATGTAATTGAACTGCCTTTGACATAAGATTATAGGCACTACAGTGTGTAGTGTTACAAAGCAGGAGCATTAATAGAATAAAGACGTTTTAGCTCAAGAGCCCAGTATCACCTGAATGCTCCGCTATTCCAGAGAACAACAAATATTTCATCAACTGTCTGTTTGAAATGTCAGACAAATCTATACATTTTCTTTTTAGTAACCTGAGCCTGAGCCAAATTTCAGAATCCTGATTTTCATAGATGGGGCACACGAGCATTTAGATCTCTTGGAACAATGTACTGTACTCAGACAAAACAAAACAAATAAAATATAATAGCAATAATTGAAGTGTGTATATTTTACCAAATTTGTGTGATTCTAAGAACAGCACACCCACAGTGAAGTATGGAGGTGGGAGCATCATGATATGGTGCTGCTTTACAAACCGTACTGGATCATGACATGAAAGTAAACATGAATGTGGTGATGCACCTGGCCATGTTAAAGAGGAATTGAATATCATGGATAAAGAAACAGGAACCTCAAAGAGCCATAACTAACTGAAGTGGGTTTCTAAGAATGAACGTGAAGCTGCTTGCCTGGCCTGGTCAGATTCCTTTCTTGAATTCTATTGAAAATGTTTGGAGGATTTTGAAATATAAAGTCCATCAGAGGAACCCTTGTAACATTGAGAAATGAGCCAAATTGAGAGTTGCAAAATTACTAATTACTTATAGCTGTAGATGTCTTGAAGCTGCAGCTGCCAACAATAGACCTGAAACAAAGTACTAATGTTACTAATCTATGCTGTCTGAATACTTTATGCTTATGAATTCATACTTTTTATTCCAATTTACCTTCATGTCTTGATACAGCTCTGAGGCATTGTGTCATGAAAGCACCTCTTTTAAAGTGATTTAACGAAGAATGAAATGATTACAGAGAGAGAAGAAGAGAGGAGTGTGAAAAAGACCAAGTCGTGTTTTCAGTTTCTCAAGGCCAGGACTGCTGCCCTGGTTTCCGTGAAAGCTACATTAATTCCTGGCATCAGCACAGAGGCCCGGCGCTCTCGCCCTGCATCCTCCTTTCTAGGAAAAATAAAGCCTAATCAAAGCCATTTGTTGGCTGCTCTCCCTCTCCTTCCCGTCTCCTGCTTCTGAACTGAAGATTTTATTGACTCGCTGTGGTTCGACGTATAATAAATGGGACAGGGAGGCCTGCGCATGGAAGAAATGGAAAAAATAAGCACTTTCCCTCTTCTTCTAGGAAATAGAAGATAAAGAACAAGTGTTAAAGTTAACAAGAACGCACAGTTGCCAAAGCCCAGCTTTAATTAGTCAGACTTTAATCAGTTGTATTGTTTCATGTGTGTAATTTTAGTACATTTTAATTGAGGAAAAAATGCAACCCTGTTATTTGTTTCCTTTTTTTCAGTCTTTGATCTTCAGCAAAGATCAAAGATCTCAAGGCTGAAGAAGTAAAGTTAATGTGCATTGGCTCTGCTGTATTCTATTTCAGTAGATTAAGCTGAATTTCTTTCTTTTTTTTTTGTGTGTTATATGTTTGTCGTTCTTCTCTTCGGGGCAGATGCTCTGGTGGTACTGGCTTTAATGTGCCATCTTGTGTTTCACATAAACTGCAAATGTTGAGTTTGCCCCTGACAGCTGATGTGGGCTGTTCCAAGACGTATTCCCTAATATTCCCGGAATACTTGAAACACTGTGATTGATAATTTATTTGCATCATTAATGATTCTGGACTTTGGCTAATGTACACGAGTCAGATTTCCTGCCCTTTTGTGCCCTTTTTGAGGGTTATTGCCTCAGGCTGCATGAATCCTCTTTACCAAAATTGTAATCTTTCCTCAATTAATATTTCCATGTATTTGGCTCCTCAGTTAGCCTGTTAAACTGTCTTTTCAGTCTCATCAAAAAAAAAAAAAAAAATATATATATATACTAGTTTTTATATCTTTCTGCGGAAGTATACGACCACCTTAAGCTTCTCTTTCTGTGCCATGCTTCTCAGCCCCTCCCCACCGGTGCAACAAACCAGGCGCGTTTAATAATTGGCTCTCAAAGTAGGCCCATTTGTTTTCTTTGGCTCTTGCACCCCCTCCCCTCCCTGTCCCTCCTCCCCTCCCTGCCCCTCCTCCCCTCTCCTTTGGCGCAGTCTGCTTTCCAGGAATTTTGGACTGAGAAAAGCTTTGCTGTCAGTGTAGAAACATGCAGTAGGCCCTGCTCCTCCTAACAGCGGTTTAGCTGCAGTCCAGCTGGCCTTTTTCCTCTGACGCACTCCCAGCCATGCAGGCTGCATTAAACTTTTATTGAGGACCCAAACAGTCGCTCTGTGTTTTGTAAAAGCGATCTATAGAAGGCAGTTGAGGACGTTACAGGTTTAACAGACTACGAAGGAGGCAGTAGAACAGCGTTAGGTTTGTGACTGAACCAAAGCTTGTCATAAACAGCCTTATAGATGGATTAGCTTTTACTAGTACTTGCGACGTGTGCATTTATTTATTATTATAATCTGGTCCCATTTTTCTCAGCTTGGGCACCTTGTGTGTTTTTTAGTGTTGAATCAGCCGTTGCATTTAAGGTATTGAAGAACTCTAAACTGTTGAATAGTCCAGTCGTACTTGACAGTCTTCAGTCCGGATTCTGCCAAACCTAGAAACATTGTACAGTAGCTGCTATCCTGCATTTGCCTTATGTTGTGTACGAGTTACTCATGACGGCATGCTGGAAAATGCAAACACAGGCAGTTCAGGCAGTATTTACCCTTTGAAAAGAGTTCTGGTGCAATGTCTGCATATACACTCTGTATATTAAGGGCAGTGGGAAATGCGCACAGTGACCAGAACTCTACCTTCCTTTATCCTTAATTTTTTCCCCCTAGAACTATGAAATATGGACCTTTTCAGGCAGGGTTTGATGATAATTCAATTAGGTTTTGTTTAATGTATATGGAACTGTCTTTATATGGATATTATACTTGTTAGTCTGATATATGTTTCTGTGAAATAAATGCTTTCAGGTGTTGGAATGATTGACGGACTGCTTTTTGTGCTTCTTGTATCTGTTAATTGGTGGGGGTCTGGTTATTTTATGTATAACCATTCTTCTTTTAACACCAAACCAAATTTTGGTGTTTGCTGCTGGAAAACTCATCTGGCTATATATCTATTTGACCGTAAAACCTGGTTCCTGTCAAAGTTCAGTGCAGTATTTCTGCTGGTAACGTTCCTCTGTGGAGGTCCGCCACGCCTAATTCTTTGCCACCACTGTAGTGAACTCCAGGTGCTTATCCTCTGTGAAATATTTGCCTCTTTAAGCATCCTACTCACTGTGTGTAGGGGCAAAATCAACACACATTCTCTTACAGGCAGATGTACTGAAGCTCTAATTATTTATTATAATTCTCAGTTATTACTGTGAATATGGCTGTGTTTTTAATCTTCCACATGTTAATGAATAATTGGGAATTTTGCCTCTCACCTCGCCCCAGTGAAGTCATGGATAGTCACATAAGGATTTCCTAAAAACACTGAAGAATGAAAAAAATCCTGAAATGTAAATGGAAGCTTAGTTTCTGTTTAGTTTATGAAACTGAATGCCAGTGATTGTGACATGTAGTTTTAAAAATAACAATATTTTCCCTTAAATTTGCTAAAGGCTAGATTTCGTGAGATGTTTAACCACAAATCAATTTTTTCATGACCACCTTGTTTTACCCATTTTTACCAAGGATACCAGTAATTATAAAGTACACAGATATTTATTATCAATTTGAATATGATCAGTTATGTCCATGTTGTCCAGAAACAAGACATAAGCTGAGACCTCTGATAGGAGCAGACAAACATTTAAAAAAAAAAAAAAACACTACTATAAAATACTTCTGTAGATTCAGCGAATTCAGGTTCTACATCCTCTGGTGTCTTTCTTGCATTACACTGCAATTGCTCATTGTTGGGATTGAGCTATAATAGTCTCTGCAAGTCCACACTACCTATCTACCTAACCAGCCGACTCCTACATGTGCTTGTCCATGAAAGGTGCTTTTTATACCTTACAACTCCTTGCTGCCCCTGATGTGTTTCCTCTAAAATATTGTGAGCAGTTTACAGTTGTTTCAGGCAATTATGAGCAATTACCATATGACTACATAATGTATGTATATGTTTGTATGCTTGTAGGCAGTATGATATGATTTTATACCATGGTGTGTAGAAATACAAATACAGTGAAATACAAATATCAGCTTTCAGTTCTGCTCCCATATCATATATCCCATATAAACTCATTTTCTATGCTTCCTTACATGATTTAGGAGGGTTAGATATGACTGGCTATAACACTGACTGACTATTAGGGCTGCACGATATTAGGGAAATGCGATATGCGATAATGTTGTTGCGATGGCGATAAGTAAGAAAAAACTTAGCCTTTATGGTGTTAATGTTTTTTCTGCTTTGAATTTACATTTACATTTACATTTACGGCATTTAGCTGACGCTCTTATCCAGAGCGACGTACATCAGTGCTTAAGAAGTCCACAACTGTTTGGATTTCTGCTTTGGAAAAAAATTAAATGCAATATTTCTATTCCAATGTAGAAATAGAATATATATATATATATTTATTAAAGAATTTACTTAAATGTAGCATTTAATGCCTCCCATAAAACATTTGAAACATTGCAGAAAATATTTTTGTAATAATTTTAAATGTCAAATAAATATAAGTAAAGTAAACGTAAACATAATTATAGTAAGTTCTTAGCCAGAAAACAATAGCAAAAGGAACAATCTATAACAGCAGCACAGAAGACGAAGAAACTGTCCTGTGACTTTTTTGCCCTCTTCTCTGTGGCACTGGGTGAAGAGTTTTGGAAAACACCATTTATCGCAGTTCAGTCAGTCTTTGGCGATATAGATATTGTGCATGTTGATATCGTGATGACGGTAAATTTGTGATATATTGTCCAGCCCTACTGACTATCATTAAATGCCTGTACTTTCAGCTTCATAGCCATAGCTGTAAAAACCCTGAGAGAATGAAACAGTCACCCGAAGTGCCCCAGAATTAAGAAGACACAAAATAAAAGCATTTGAGCATTACTTTGCTACTGGATGCTTTTGCTTGCTTTGGGGAACTGAAAGGAAATGCTTCAAATATTATATGCAGAAATTAATCATTCATAGATTTACTAGAAATGTAGGAATACAACATAAAATCTAAAATTTCCAAGAATGATTTTGAAAATTGAAATATTATGTAAAGCGATGTGAAAAGTAGATCATCCATACGTAATTGGACATTGAAGCGGTTTTTGTAATTTTCCCTCTGTATGTTGCCACAGTGAATTTGAAATTAAGCAATCAATATGTGACAGAAGTACGGACTTACATCTTTCATTTAAGGGGTTAAGCTTTTACAAATAACCGCTATTTCATTTCAGAGGCTCAAAAATAGTTGGACGTGTGACTGGCAAGCAGTGGCGTGGTAGGATTTGACCACTTCCCTCATTATTCAGTGACAAATGAAGTAGATAAATGGTCTGGAGTTAATTAAAAATCCTAAATTTGCATTTGGTAGCTGTTTAGTGGAACTCAACATGAGGTCCAAAGAGGTGCTAATGTAATTAATGAAGGCCACCATTAAGCTGAAGAAACAAAACAAACCTATCAGAGAGAACTAAAACTTTATGAGTGCCCAAATCAACAACTTCGTGCATTGTTAAAATGGAGGACTGCACCGATGAGCTCAGAAATACCAAAAGGCCTGGGAGACTTCTTTGGGTGATCACAGAATTCCCTTCACAACATCTAGTCAAGCACTCTTGAGGTGGAAAGTGTATCACTGTCAAAGTCCACAATCCAGAAATGTCTTCATGAATGTAAATACAGAGGGCTTTACCTCTAGACACAAACCACCCATAACCCTGAAGAACAGGAAGGGCCAGATTAGACTTTGTCAGAAAATATGGTTGTCCGACACATCCCACAGATGCTTGACCTCCTGTATTGAAGATGCTCTGAACATTTAGCCATTCCGCTCGCCACAGCAACTTCAAGAACTGACTGTTATTTGCTTACTTGCTGCCTAATATATTTTACACTTTGAGCGGTGCCATCATAATGAGATAATAAATGTTATTTCCTTCAACTGTCAGGGATTTTAATGTTGTAGCTGATTCGTGTATGTGTCTGGAATTTTTGAGTCCGGACACATTTCCAGCAGATGAAGCACCGAGCCTCACAATCTCCCTAGGAAAACACTGGCAGCAGCATGGGTCTTACTGTAGACCTCAGTGACTTTAAACATGGTGCTGTCATCAGATGCCACCTTTTACACAAGTCAGTTCATGAACTTTCCGCTCTGGCAGAACTGCCCCAGGCAAGTGTAAGTACTATTGTCATTAAATAGGGATTTCTGTAAAAAGGGATTAGATTGCAGCATAGGATCAGCCCTTTTAAGATCAACCCATGATTTGAGTTGAGTGGCCTGGCACATTTCCTGGAGGTGGAGTGCCATTTGTGTTTTAAACCCCCTATGATGAAGCATTAACATAATAAGTTATCTGGTGTAAGAGCAGCTTCTTTGAGAGTGATGCACCAGCTTTGTTGCTCCCATTGCAATCAATACATTCGGACATTGACATATAATGCCTTAGTGCGTAGACTCAACAGAGAGTGTTACTCATTCCAGGTTTCATGTTTTTATGTGAAGAGACAGATTGACCCTGACTTTAGGGAAAGGTTGGTGACATGAGTGTAGGTAGGAAAACTGCATTAGACAACAGGGTGGCATCCTGGTTTTAGTGTTGTAGTCAAGACCACCTAAACCGAGACCGGAGTGTACCAAGACCAAGACCAAGACACACGAAGGCGAGACCAAGACCAAAAACAAACTAGGGCTAAAATCGACATCATATTACTCGGATCAACTGTAGAGAAAAAAGGCATTGCTGTAAAGTGTCATTACTCATTAAATCAAATTCATGTTATATTTTCAGGTATATTTTCCATATGTCTTTCATTTAAAATCTCCCAGATTTCTCATAGTTGTGAAAACCAGTGTACTACTCCCTCTAGGCTTGATGGAAAATGTTTTTCATGGTGCTTTCTCTCCAGATGCCCAGTGAATGTAGACATTTTCCCAGCAGTCTCCGTCAAGGTGGTTCGACAAAATCAGCATACAGCAGAATGTTTCTTTTCTGGGACGTTTTGCAAATACACTCTTTGTGCTCTGTAAAGCCAAAGTTAATTACTGCTGAGTTTGCAGACGTTTTCGGACATGTCTTTGCCGACTTCGCTATGATGTGATGTGTATGGTGTGTGTGGACTGTGAAGCGCTGACAGTGTCCGTTGAAAAAATGTATACAGTGTAACATGATTTTTAAGTAGATGCAACTGACTGGTTGCATTTGAATTAAGGCGCATAATAAGTAATGTTCTGTGATGATGCACATGCGCAGTTTTCTCTTTTTTTCAAAGCCCATCGAGACCGCTATGTCCGAGACCAAGCCCAGACTGAGACCACAAAAGATTGGTCTTGAGACCTCGAGCACTACCTGGTATCCACCACAAAATAGTTGAGCTGTTGGAAAGCATGTGTAATTTAGCAACCTAGTTTTTCAGGAACTAATAGTGGTGGGGTGGAGGGGTTGGTATGGGGTGGCGGTGGTGTGAGGTGGGGGGGTGGTATGGGTTGGCGGTGGGGGTAGGTTTTATTTAAGAAAAACTCATAAATAAAACCTACTGCTCTGAAGGGCCATGCACAGCTAATCCTGTTCAAAGCGTAATTCCCTCTGAGGGCTATGCCAAGTCCTGTCTGGTAAGAGATCAGCATAAGAATAACATTTGCTCTAGGGATTAATTTTGAAACATTGTAGTCTACAGCTGTAAACATCCAACAGGTTGTGGGCTTGTGCTTACGGGCATTTTGGATTACTGGGTGGGGTGGGCTTGGACAGTTGCGAACCTGGGTGGTCAAGCAACAAGCAGAAGGTATGTGACAGACAAAAAAACAGTAATTGTTAATAAATATTTTAAACACAGTGATTTTAAATACACAGTTCTGCTCATATAGTTTTTCTCAGACAGTTTTAGCTAATAACACATGATTGATGCTGCCTAATGTATAAATAGTAGTACTGACATACTGTGACAACGAAGTGTGTGTTTCTCACATTTACTTTTATTTTCCAATTTTCATACATAGGGGTGGCCGATATGACGATATGAGATTGTGAAGACGATCTATGTGCTGACGATCTGCCAAAGCAGACAGATCGTAGTATCATCAAAATAGGCTACATTCTATCTATCATGGTTCTATGCTCTTCCTATTTTTTTTTTTTTTTCCTCCGCCAAATTTGCTAGTCCGCTTAATGGCCACCTCATAGAAACAGCGCTCAATCAACAATAGTTTGGTTGTACTGTTCCATAACTTGATAACAAAATAGCAAAAAAAAATCTATAGTTAAAAATTAATATAAATACCATGAAAAATCGAAATTATGATTTAACTGTAAAAAATTGTGATATCATGCTTTTGACATATCGCCCGCCCCTATTCATACATTTATTTTTTGTAACTGGTTCCAGAGTCAGTGCCCCTTCTTGATGGATAAAATAAATTTTCTGAATCTTTTTTTTTTTTTTGTGGCTTTTCTTGACCGGGGGGTGGGGGCTTGGTTTGTATTGTAGACTGTTTCAATGCTTCTGCTTTCTTGATTATTATTACTTAGGGGTGTCAAATTAACACATTATTTAAATCAATTTATCACAGAAAAAATTACACGTTAAAGTTTCTGTGCATATGCAGTTCCACAGTCTTGGGATTCTGTGCCACGCCAGTAAATCTGTGCTGTCTTGGGACACTAGCAGCTGTATAAACTTCAAGTGAGCATTTTTCACAGGGTAGCAGTAATCAACTGTTTTTTCAGTGTTAGAAACTGACTGTTTAAGCTCTGTGCACCTCTAAAGATCTATTTATCTATCTATGCTCTCCTCACTTAAATAAAATTTATTTTTCTTGGATTATGCATATTATTTACTTCTCATCATTATCTGTCACGGCTACGGGGGATAATCCGCTGCCATGATTTACCCCAGTGATCACAAGCAGGCAGGCATCCATGAATGTGTTTTCTTTATTTAACTCAAACATAAATGAACACAAACCTGCCTCGATGGCCGATACACGAATAACAGGGATGTGACACTTAACACGAGGCGATGGACCGACACCGAGGTCCACATGAACAGAACTTAAATACATGAACAGACACAGACAGAAAGCCAATCACCGAACATAATCACTTTAACTAAACACAGGACAGCTGAAAACGTGAAACGAGAAACAAAACATGCACTAAAACCAAAAAAAAAAGCCCCAAAACTAAATCAAAAAAGAGAGCCGTGACATTATCAGTGTTATAAACTGATTATTAACTGTATAACTTAGGTAGACAAGGCAGCATAATTAATCAGAACAGCCGAACTTAAACTCATAAACTGCACCTTATAAATGGACTTAGCACTATCATTGTTCTTGCTGAAGCATTTTCCCCTTTTATCAATAGCACTGGATTGTCTCGGTTTCCAAGGCAGCTGCCTGGGGAGAGCAAAAACATGCGTTTGAGGAATATCCAGTTTCTGTTGATAAGACTCATACACAAGGGCACTACATGCCAGGGCATCTTTTGCAGCTGGTCCAAACAAGTAACCAGACACCGAAGCGAGTGATATTAAACACACAGTAACATTTTCATGAACACTTTAAAATGCCATGGTGTAGCATGGTGTGCTTGCAGATAATGATTTCTCTTAAACAACCATGATTTTTTTTTTGTAGTTAAGAATCTATAAGAAGGACACTGATTCTCAGCTATGACCACATTCATCTAAATGTTTAATGTCAGATTACAGAGCTGATTATTTACAGCTATTGAATGTCAATACAATAAAACAAACCTAATGTAGTTCAGTACAATTATGTTATAAACATATTGATTAACACTAATGAAACATTCCTTCACACTCAATTACATATTACATTAATTACCAATGACCATATAAGACTTACAGTTTTATCTTTAGGGGTAAGTTGTATTAAAGAATCTTTGCTATGTAAGAATCTTGTTCATTCTCATTAGTTATGGTCCATCCCTGGCATCTGTTATGGCATATTAAACTACTCTAAAACACTAATAAAAATGTTAAGAAATTTTAACTGATGTGTGACTGCATGCTTTTGCATTCACACTCAGTGGTCCAATTTTAGCAGCTACGTACTCGATTTGTAAAGATGCCTCTGTGTTTTCTTAAGGAAATCTGAGATCTGTAAAACTTCCCTCCTTTATAACATCACCTACACCCAAACCTACACCCATTTATCTCATGTCTGTTGGCAAATGATCGTTTCTGTTCCTGATTTGCCAGTACTGTTTGCAAGCCTGCTCAGTGTGATCATATGATTTGGTAATTTAAGATAGACAATGGTTTTCTTTCTAGTCCAATTTTTAGAACGCAGATATATGGGAAGGATACCCAAACTTTGCATGTGCCAAATACATTTTTGCACCACAATGTTTCCATTTACAAGTAACAGAAGACATTTCTCTGAATTTCCACTTCCGTGATTATATCGAGAGACATGATTATATTGACGTGTGCCCATTACTTTTTTGGTATCAGTGTATAAAATGAGTGCTGTTGTGATAATGAGAACAGTACTGTGGGTTTTTTCCAGCAGTGATCTTATAACCAAGAACGGATAACTCTTTTTAAAAGCTGTTGCATACATATGTGTTTGGTGCTTGCTGGTTTCACCGAGTGTGTTTCTTCTAACTGAAGTCTACACGGCCTTGTGGAATGCAGTGTATCATAAAAAGGGCCCTGGAACACTGGCTCTTAAAAGAAAAAAAAAAAAACATTTCCTAGAAAAGTCAAGAGTTTGACACAACACTTCCCACTCCTCCCCAAACGATTGTTCTTCATTCTGATACAGGGAAATGACATCATATTCCAATGAGATTCTCCTAAATGTTGACTAGTAATGATAACATTTGAATGGTCACTGTAGTTCCCGAATCTGTTCCCGGATTGTGCTTAAAATTTCTTCGAAATAGAATTGTGGTTGAATTTCTATGCAGGCCATCGCTTGGGAAATGTGGAAATAAGATTTGTCTGCTTTGTTACAAAAAAACAAAAAATCTAGATTAGCACACCATTGTCTGGGTGTATTCTGTGGTAGAAGTAACACTCTTTAGTTGTTGCACTCGCTGTACCTTCATATTTATTTTTATTGTAATTGGTTGTTGTGTCATATACTAAGAAATATACACATACTTCCGTTAACCAACACATGCTCCCACAAAACGCCAAAAAAACACATTCAGAGAAATGTACCAACAAAACATGTACAGGAAAATAAAAGAAATGCAACTGTAAGTAAATCTGAAGTGTATCAGATCAGCATGTATTGGACAGTGCTGTATAAACTCTTAAGAGAAATAACCTGGAACAGCTTTCACTTTTCATAGAACAAAAAAAATACGAAAAAGGATCAAGATGCTCCCTTCTTGTGAAGCCTGCGATCAAGTTTTACAGAACATATTTTGTCAAATAATTTTTAGGTTTTTTTTTATTCTTGATTAAGTAAAAAACATAAAAGTTTGTGTTGACCAGTGTCAGTGACTGTTATTGCATTTTAAATGAACTATGTTATGACAAATGACAAATGGCTGTAAAACTAAAACTTGAGAAGCGGGCTGTGCAATATTATACATTTAGCATTTTCATGAAGATATATTGCTGATGCGCATATTGTAATCTCATCAGCATGTGACTTTAACGGGTTTTGGTGTAGTGTGTAAACTATTCAAAATATTACAAAACATGTGTGCTTAGTTTTATGACCTTGCTTTAAGTATAATGCTACTAGCTTTTTCTATTTGTTTCCATCTTAAAAAATTAAATATCATGACATTTTCTTGAGGAACTTGTGATATGTCTGTCAGTTAATTAAATTCTTCTTGCTTCTCCTCCTTCTTCTCTCTCCGCTTCTTCACAGTAGCACTCAGTTGAATTGATAAGTGCAAAACAAATTGTGTATATAATTTCAAAACTTCAGCAAGATGATTAAGTATTGCCTAATTGTAGCTGATGTTCACTCCAGCTAGTCAAGTCAGGTAGGTTTTTATTGTCATTTCTACCATGTACACACAGTACAAACAACGTTCCTCCCGGACTATGGTGCAACACAAGTGCCAACGGGACAGAACACAAGAGCAATAATACAACTAAACAAGACAAGACACCGTTCAGTGCGACTGACAGTGGCTACATTGAGGATGTAGCATGCAACGCTAATGTTAATATAGTATATTCATATGTTTTGGCCCTTTTTAACCTTTTACTCATTGTCTAGACCAGGGGTTGGCAACCTGCGTCTCTTTCATCCTTATGTTGCGGCTCCCTGTGGCTTTGGAAAATAAATAATAATTGAACACTAGAACGACGGCTGTATCTACAGTGGTGTGAAAAACTTTTTGCCCCCTTCCTGATTTCTTATTCTTTTGCATGTTTCACACAAAATGTTTCTGATCATCAAACACATTTAACTATTAGTCAAAGATAACACAAGTAAACACAAAATGCAGTT
>JBBPDC010000129.1:18079302-18094424 GCA_037974485.1 Hemigrammopetersius urotaenia
CACACACACACACACACACACACACACACACACACACACACACACACACACACACACACACACACACACACACGCCCACAGATAGACTATGATTCAATGAATTGTGAATTTGCTCCTAAAAAAATCTGTTCCCTTGTCAGTTTTTCTAGTAACGAGATGTAGTCATAGAAGAGTGCAGATGTAAGCATCTTTCTCTAGAAATAAAGTCATTCCCTTTTATTTAATATTGTGTTACATATTTCCTTTTGTTTTTGAAATAAAAAAAATAAGCTTCCTTTCACTTCCTAAAAACCCAATACAACTCAAGGGGGGAAGGGACCTTTGCTGTTGTTGCTCCCTCCCTCTGTATCTCCCTTCCTAGTGACATTAGGAGCTCTCATTTAAAGACTCTCTTAAGACCTGCCTTTTCTAATTAGCTTACAGTTGTTGACCGCCTTCTGTTGTGTTCTTTGTGATATTACTGGGGCATTTTATCATCTCGTCATCTCCATTCTGCCTTTTGCAAAGCGACTTTGAATAAGTGCTACAGAACATTACTGAAAAAGAGGAAACCCACACCAGCAAGATCTCGCAGATGTTTTCTAGTTCAGATTTCAGGAACATGAAATAAAAGAAAATGCTTGCTGTAAGAAATTGACATATTAATCAAATGAAATATAATAATTGACTACAAATATGATCCTATGACAGCCTAACTCATTTCTAACTCATTTCCTCATAATGACTTTGCTTTAAAGCAGGGTGGGAACTGAGTGCAGAGTCCAGCAGAACAGCTAATCCTGGAAATTAACCGATGAGTTGAATCATGTGTGGTTGAACTGAAAAAGGATCAGACTATGTAGGAATCTGGCCTTGCAAGACTGCCTCCACCCTTGCCCTAGGAACGGTATGATTCTGCATGGAAAGTGAGCGTAATGATTCATAGGTGCTTTCTGCTAATGTTTGTCAGCTAGTAAGTAATAAGTAGCGACACTGTTCATTTGCTTCAAACGGACTGTACATTGCATCTGTCTCAGTTTTGTGTACTTTTAATTTGTTCTCTTTGATTGTTGGTCAAAAGTCTCAACTTATGTAATGTTAACAGTTTGGCACAGTTATGTGCACATTACTGAATAAGAAGATCCAGTTACAAGCACAAGTCTAACTGGAATAAAAAAAACATTTTGGCTCCTTTATGTTTTTGTTTTTAAGATTTAAGTATGGACTTTCCAAAAAATGAAAAGAAAAGAATCTGTACTTAATTCTTCATCTTCCTTTATTTGCCCTTAAAACTTGGTGTGGTTCCTTAAGGCCTTTCTAACTTCCTGATGAGTTCAAGAAAGAGTTTTGGAGCTTTTTTAAAGGGTTGTTCCATGCCAAATATCTCATTTTGTATTGTTTTCAATGCAGACGGCTCTAGAATAGCAAAAAGCGAACGTCAGTCCTTGAGGACCAAAGTCCAGCTCTATGTGATAATGTCCCTGCATAAACACACCTGATTCAAGTCCTCAGTAAATTACTACATTTAGTAGAAACTACTGCTAAGCAGAACTGAAGCCCTCCAGAACTGGAGTTTCCCAGCCCTGCTTTTGGCCAGGATTACTGGATGCCACACATACTGAGTAAAAAAAAGGCAGAGAAGTCATTAAGCTAGGCATTACACATCATTCTATATATAAAACAGCCATTGCAATATAACTGCAATTCTGACCCTCTGTGGTTATCACAGCAACATGCTTTCAACATTACAGATTTGCTTTTTCTGCCTTGTTTGATGTAATTCTCCCATATTCCCCAGGTCTTCTTATTTCCGATGCATTTAATGCTACAATATGGCTTCCCCTCTCTCCTTCTGCAGAGTTGTTGAAAAATGCATGAGATCATGAGCAAGAGGAGACTTGGATATGAATTGAATGCACTGCGTCAAGCCTACCTTGGCTGGCCTCTAGCCAGACTGTTAGCTACCCTGGCTGACTGACCTGCCACCTGATCGCATTAGATGTGGGCTGTTTCAGAATGAATATTTAACTGACCAAGTGGTACAAGGGCAAATTATGCACTCCAAATGAGCCTGGATCTCCCTGTTCCTCTGGACTAATCCAGATTATCATGTTTGTATTGGTGAGTGGCTTGGCCTGGGTGTTTGGTTTTTTTTTCTTCTTTTTAAACATTTTTATCTAAGCTTTGCTATAGACTATAACAGTCAGGGTGACTCTAAACAGTGCTTATTCAATAATTCATACTGGAGACCTGGCTGTCCTCTTCCCTGCCTGTTGATTGAGAAGGAGAGAGGAGAAAAGACATTTAATGTTTTAAGGGTGAGATTTAGGCCTTTGGTGAAACCAGACAGTGTGATGCGCCTCAAACTGGGGTCGCATCAGGAAAATATTCCCTTGTTTAGATCCCCCATGTCTCACCTCTGTGATGGGCAAATCCCCAGCTTTCTGTGTAATTCATGTACACCTGCAGGTTAGACAGGTACATATTGTGTTGTCTTTTTTGTAGACAGGAGATCCTTGGCTAAGAACTGATTTAATGAAGCTAACATTGTCAGGAAGTGTGAGAGGCTTTGGAGGATAAGATGCAACTAATAGGACCATAAGAGGACAGTTAAGTGAAGTATTGTTCATGAAGTTAAACCTGGGATCAGATCAGCTACACACTTTCTTGGTGAGCTGTCCTTGTATTTGTCCAATCTTTCTTTTTGCCATGTCCCAGCCATTGGCCCAGTCTCTACCATCCTTTCCTATTCAGTGTCATAGAACTGAAAACTCTTGTAATGTAGTGAATGTAATGAAAACTGAGCATTTTGTTTGTCTGCTCACATTTTAATTCTTTTGTTTGTTTTTTCTCCCCCTGTAGTATCGAAAATAGTATCGGTATCGAGTTTGAAATTTCAGTGTCATGACAAGCCTACGAGAGAGAGGACTTAATTCTACCCACACAACAAGCAGAACTGCAGACTGAGCAACAGTGCTATGATAGGATAGGAGCGATCATAGCTGTCCTCCCCACTCAGGGAGCAGCAGGGCCGATTATACAAACCTCCTGTGCCATTTGGAAAGCCATCAGTTGACTGTAGTTTGCCGGTGTCTGCCTGCGTGAAGGCATGCTGATTGTGCCATGTTTGGGCTTTGATCTCTTCACCATAGCCCTTTATTTAGAGCGCATGTCTTATTCCTGGCAGCATAAGATTAGAGTGGAAACAAGATTAGTCACCTACTGTCTGCTGGTAGCAGATTGTGTTTGTGTTTGCTTGCTGACCATTGAATCATTGAGAAACTTTGTTGCTGTTTAAAAGACTGAATAGGCCTCTGTTTTAAATTAGAGCGAATCTCCAGTTTTCACTGATGCCACATGGTACATAGTAATCCAGTCAAAGGACACGTATCTTCTTTTGTGTTTTTATCTGACCATTTTCATGACCTAATGATTTTTTTTACATCACCATTTTGAAGCTCTGTGCTGTAATTGTGGCTTTAAGACATATGTATGGTAAAGACCAGCTCTGTATTGTCTAAAGCACTCCTGTTAAGGCTTTTGTGAATTGTAGTATCAAAGTGTAATATAATACATTATTTGCAAATGAGTTCAAAATGATTTAGTTTCCTTATATATAGTCTCCCCACTGCCTGAGCCTGACAGTAAGGGTCTTGCCCAATTTTTCTTGTGCAATATTGGGCTCAGGCACGTTTTCAAAAGAGTGTTTATTATGTAGTAAATGTTGTGTACTCTGATGCATTTAGTCTCTAATGCAAAACCTCTTACTCTATTTATTCCAGTAAACCAATGACTGAAAATCTGCCCTCAAATAAAGGTCTCTGGAGTTTGCCTTCACATTGACTTATTTGCATTGTGTAAAAGGAAACAGCAGCGGTAAAACAGGACTCTTATCTCATCCGCTGTAGGGCTGGCTCTGAGCAGAGAGATCAGGACCAGTGGCCTATGAGGAATTTACACTTTAAACATTCAGTCGTCCTTCGACAGTGCTCAGGGTCAAGCCGTTCTGAATGCTGTGTATTGACCGGCTGTTGGCACAAGAGTAGTGCATTTGTTTAATGGAGATTCATTCAGTGAGTTTTAAAGATGACCCCAAAGAAAGGAGTTGTAACTTTACTGCTAGATACCAAAGATTGAGAGGCGTGGCCTACAAGCCATATTCACATTCTCATTAAACTAGGGTTGTCAAAAAATATCTCATATACCAATTGATACTAAAATTTAGCATCAAGTTCGATATTAATTAGCACTGGAGTTGATATTTAAATGCCAGTTTTGCGTCTGCCGGTTCACAGAAATGTGCAGCCCCTCCCCCTGCTACCTGGAGGACACAGTGTTTACATGATAGCCCCATAACTCGGCCGGGGAACAACCTAGCGCCACGAAATTTTACACAGACCCTCAGCTAGTGTTGCTTTCGTCAACACAATGTTTTTTGGCACCCCAACCCCCCCCCCCCCCCTCCTCCTCAGAGGACAACTTTATTTTTAATTTGTAGTTTCAATTTACAAAAACAGTCATTAGAGCCGCTCCGAGCTTACCCCTCACCCAACAGTGAAGAGATAAAAGAAATAAATAACATGAAATTAAATAATATATAAAAACCAATTTCAAACACAAATTTTACGCAACATATAAAAACATATTTTGTATTTTCTCCAAGTGTAATCTCTAATTTAAATTGTAATTTTTTTGTCCCTTAATTCTTTCAGTTTCATTTTAGATTTTTTCAACTCACTTAGGTGTTCCTCTTGAGAGGTGACATGGGCTGTTTCCAAGGTCTTAATTTCCTGTTCCAGTTCCGTCTCAAGGGCTTTTTCTTTCTTTTTTCGGTGTCATGAACATTTCCCAGAATATGCCTGGAGAAGTGTCTGGCAAGTCATTTGTTTCAATAAATTACATCCATTCTTTTATATATATATTTATATATTTGTATTATATTTTTATAGCGAGTGTCATAGTGACTGGTGCATGGTCGCTAATTGTGATTGGATAAATTGTGTCATTTATATTTTTCATCATTGAGGTGCTGCTAAGGAAGAAGTCTAAACGGGTGTAAGAGTGGAGGACTTGTGAAAAGAAGGTGTATTCAACAAAAATGATGACTAAATATCGTCATTATCGAACATTTAATCACGTGACAAAAACAAGATGAAACGCAACGTAAATACTTTTCATGTGCCGATAACTATAACGAAATAGATCATGTAATATTGTTGATGAATAAGAACGAGACTAAATATGGTTTACAAAATTAAAACTACGCTATAATGTCTCATCATTTTCAGTGCCTAAAACGAGACAAGACGTTATATCCTGTACGACAGGGAGTAGAGAAAAAAAGTATTAGAACGCTCAACCTTAGAGTTGAACAGCACTATGTCCCAATACTTTTGACCATTGAGAGGCACTGTAAATTAAATCTATCTAGAGTCGACAAAAGTATTGGGACGCAGGGCCAATATAGTGCCAGGGAGAGAAATGACACACACACACAAAAAGTCTCACATACACACCGCGTTTTGACAAGCAGCCTTTCCCATATCCATGCAAAAAAGCTGATCCTAAATAGTTTTGATTTGTTTTTGTAGACTATTTGTTCAGGAATGAAAAAAAAAAAAAGTTCAGGCCGACACGCTTAAAACTTTTAGCAGTTTTACAAATGTGGCTTTTATGGCCACAGACACGTTTTCATTTTATTTGCATTTTTTAGTGATGTTATTTATTTATTTTATTTAAATTTAGTGTACTTATAAGTTCTAGCATGTTTGCTTGGCAAACTAATGTCGTAAATACAAATCAGAGTGTCTTCGGTGTCTGGAATGGATGGACAGTACTCAGTAAGGCTTTCTGAGCCGAGACATGCCGGTAGATGTATTGAGTACCATTCTTAGTATCGGTATCGAGTTTGAAATTTCAGTATCATGACAAATACATTTAACTCTTTGTTCAGGGTAAACTTTTCTTGATCGTTTCACTTTGAAAGACATTGTTTCAACCACCTGATTTTTTTATATAACCATTTGCAAAAATAACTTAAAAACGACTGGTCAGTCCACATTTTTGAAACTTAATAATAAAGTAAAATTCCTAGTATTTTTTATGTGATGCCCACTTTTTCTTTGTTCTCTGTAGGTTTGCTAAGAACCTGTCTCCTGATAAGATCAATCTGAGCACACTGAAAGGCGAGGGCCAGCTGACCAACCTGGAGCTGGATGAGGAGGTGCTGCAGAACATGCTGGATCTCCCCACCTGGCTGGCCATCAACAAAGTCTTCTGCAACAAGGCTGCGATCCGGGTGAGGACTGGTTCACCTTTTACACACTTATGAAGTCCAGAGGGCATTTAGTTTTCACCTGTTCTGGTTAGACTGGCTTTGTGCTCAGCTTGCAGTAAATGTAGAAATTCTTGAGGTTTGTAAAGCCACTGCACATGCCTGTCCACAGATAAAACCTGGAGTCTACACTGGGACATCTGCTCCTTTTTTTCATCACGTCTGCTCACCATTTTTTCCTCACCGTCACTGTGTCTGCCTCTCTATCCCCTCTTCTCCACGCCCCCTCTACTCTCTGTCCTCATCCGTCATGATTCAGACAGTCTTAATCAATCTTGCTCCCCATTCTGGCGGAGTTTATCACAGCTCAGTTTGGCTCTGATTGTGACTCTGTCTAGAAATGCACAGCCATTCAATTGTATAATGAGTCTATAATGGAATTCTGTGTGTGTGTCTCTCTGTCTCTCGCTCCGTCTCTCTCTCTTGCTCACTCACACTCTCTCTAGCACTCAGGGGGTGACAGAATGTAAGCAGTGAGGAGGTCTCAGTAGATTGCGTAGGTATGAGAGCAGGTACTGCAGCTCTACTGAGGAGTTGTGCTCCCACCTACGCTAGTTTTGGAGCTGCTCAGTAATCCTAGACTCACACAGCAGGCTTTCTCCCCTGAAAGCCTCTTAACCACTGGATTCACTGTGTTTCAGCTGCCCACGTTGGTACTAATGACTCACCAGCTTGGAGAGGCAGCCCTGGACTTGCAGTGGCCACTTTAGTAATGTTCAGAGTGAGATTCTACTTTAAAACACTATACAGTTCTGTGTATTGAGACTTACTGTCTTTATTATTAACCAACCTTCCATAAACAGCCCTGACTGGATATAACCATGTTTCTAGACTTGCTTGTCTCCTCGGTTCAATCAGCAAAGGCCTGTCAGACCTGTTCATTCTTCCAGTATCTTCCTCTGCACTGCTTCCTTTTCTGTGTCATTCCTTCTTCATCTTCACCAAATATGTTTGTATCACTTGCTCTTTTTCCAAAATACGTTGACTGGTAAATGAATAAATGAATGCTTGCATGGAATGACGAGCTGTAGGAGCTCATTATTTGGATTGGGCTGCTAGTTCATGGTTAGTTTGGGGTAATTGTATTTAGAGGTGAAACTTGAGAAAGATGACCTTTTTTTAAATGTATTATTGATGTGCATCTAAACATATAAATGGTATGGACATAGTCAGTCCTCTGCAGTTTAGTAGTTGTTTTATTCCATTCCTTGTTGTGGGTTACATAAATCTATGTAACCATTTATATGTGAAACTGTTTCTTGCCCGATTGAAGCAATCAAAACCGTAGTGTGATTGTGCTTGTTGTTCCAATCAGATTCCATGGACCAAGCTGAAAACACACCCTATTACCCTGGTGAGTGTTTGCCTAATGCACTGTCAATACTATGTGGTAACACAGTTATTATGGGGCCACAAATTTGGATCCTGTGGACAATTCCATAAAATCTGTATTGAAGTTTCTTCTGGTTTGCAAAGTGACCAATGTCATTTGTAGTTGGTTGATTGGTTGTAAATATAGCTAGCTAAAATCTGTGCCATTACCCAAGAGTGTGGAAATCTCAGTGATATTCAGTAGCGAGGAGTGTACCTTCTGGAAAGTGTCCGGTGCCATGTATGGGTACGTTTCAGTTTCGTATAGCCAGTGTTCCCCACCAGGGGGATTTCTTAATCTAACTCAACTAGGCCTGCAAAGTCTGATTTTCATTTCCCCCACTGGTAAGTCAGGAAGTGCGTCAATCAAACGTTGTGTCTTTCAGTCACTGGACAAGGTGGTGATGGAAATGAGCACTTGTGATGAGCCACGCCCACCCAATGGCCCCTCTCCCATAGCAACAGCCTCAGGTCAAAGGTCAGTATAGTGATTGCTTAATACATTTTATTTACTTTCATGTGAGGGTTCTTCTGTTGCTCTCTGTGTCTCTGTCACTTCAAGCCAATTCGGGTTTATTGGCATTACAGTTTTCAGTTCAGGGTGTCTATTCCTTCAACCATGATGTAACCGAATTTTGGTGTACGCCGAAACACACCCTAGCCTAACTCCGTAAGCCACTGGCATTCATGTGGCTGTTGCTTTGACATGTATCACGTACTTAAGCATTATTGCACATCAAGTGCACCCCTTCAAGGCAACAGTATTCCCTAATAGCAGTGACCTCAATCAGCATGAAGTGTTCTTCCACACAGTAAACATTATTTAGGAATGGTTTAGGGAACGTAATGAAGAATTCAAGTCGTTGAATTGGTCTTCAAATTCCATAGATCTGTTTGACAGAGTGTCTATGGGTTGTGCTGGACAAACTATTCTGATCCATAGAGGCCCCATCCTGCAAATGAATGATCTCTTTCTTTGTCTCGTTCTCTCTATCAGTGAGTATGGTTTTGCTGAGAAGGTGGTAGAGGGCATCTCTCTGTCTGTAAACTCCATCGTGATCAGGATCAGTGCCAAGGCTTTCAATGCTTCCTTCGAGCTCTCCCAGCTTCAGGTCTACAGCGTCAACACCAGCTGGGCGGCCAGCGACCTGCGATTCACACGCATACAGGACCCGACACGTGGAGAGGTAAGCTGTGTTCACGTCGTTGTAGAAAAAGTTTTCCACACTTGGTCCTTGGTCACACGGAGATATTTTTACTGCCACACCAAAACAAAATTTCGGATTCACCACCATTGACACAGACAATTCAGTTTTATTTATATAGCACTTTTTACAACCAGGTCCAAGCCCCTAGTGAGCAGTCCAGAGGCTACAGTGGGGAGGAAAACTCCCTAAGCTATAGGTCGACCAGGAAAGAAAGAGAGTCTGTATAGAGAGAAGTACGAACTTAATCACTGTTAGACAGATTGGCCATCTACAGCTAACAGAGTTGATACAGTTAAGAGTCAGTAGAGGTAGTTTTTGTTGGGAGAGTAGCCAAGGGTCTCTTGTCCCCAACCGCAGGAACAGCATGTGGAGAGTCGAAAGCACCTGAACCAGTCGAGCACATTTTGGCTTCAGTGATGGTCAGGCTTAATAGCCACTCATGCGTTTCTACAGCCCTGATACACAGTCTGAGCATGCTTTGTTGCAGATCCTGACCTTTAAGGAGGTGAGCTGGCAGATGATTAGAATTGAGGCAGATGCCATCCAGAGTGGCGAACATGAAGTGCTCAGCGCCCCCATCCGCCTCATCACCAACCAGTCCAAAATCAGAGTCACACTCAAGAGAAGGGTGAGCATATCTATAATCACAAATTTGTATTTTTGTTTTCAGTGTGTTGATACTGGTAGTGATTTTAAGAGACCCATATTCTTTCATGGATTTTCTTTTTTGTACCAAAAGCAATATTTTTACCTTTTTTTTAACAACTTTTAGATTTAATGCTTTTATTACTAATACTAATAATTATTAATGCTTTTTATTAGCATTATGTGCCATGTACCAAACACCACTGTACCAAACACCATATGTGTAAATGATCTGTTTATATGATTTGCTGCATGAACTATATACAACTGTTATACGAAAGATTGGGCAACGCTGGTCAAAATATCTGTTCCTGTGAAAAGTTAAATGAGTGGAATATGATCTCCAAAAGCATAATGGTCGAGGTGAAGCATTCTTTTAAGCAAGATTATTCTATTGTTTTGTTTTGTGCCATGCAACGGTTAGGAAAAACTGAACAATTGGTACTTAGCAACAGCCCTGGACAAGTATCTTAACTTTTAGTTGTTTTTTCTAGCCTGCCAGTTCCAGAGAATTTCTTCTAGTTCTCAGAGATTTCTGTTACTTTCATGTACTGCTCTTAGTTGTTTGAGATTTCTGTGTCTTTAATTTACTTCTCAGTTGCATCTAACTTGTGTAGATGTTCCTTTGCAAACATCAGATACTTTGCTGTAAGGATGTGTGAAAGGCTTACCACAAAGTATCAGTGAATCAGACTTAACAGTGGACTGCCAGTTAAGTCTTGCTAAAAAGGTGATTTCTTAGTGGTTTTGATTTTTCTTTCTGGCACGAAACCCTTTCCCCTTTTCCCTCTAAAATAGTCCAAAACAAAATGCAGATCTTGCATAGAATGTTAATGTTTCTTATTTGAGTTTTAGATTATTTTTGACCAGGGGTACCAACTATGTAATAGCTAAATACCTTTTGAACGATGTATAGTTATAACCACACATGTTATTGTATAACTATCTAAAAAGTAAATTAATCAGTAACTATGATTAAACTAAGATGCAAGTATGAAGTTGTGAGAGTGAGGGATTAACACTCTCCACACACTGGCCTTTGTCGTTTAGGATTTTAAGCAGTGTGTTTTGTTGTTTGCATCAGATGAAGGATTGTAACGTGGTGGCGTCCAAGCTGATCCTGATCCTGGATGACCTGCTGTGGGTGCTGACGGATTCTCAGCTCAAAGCCATGGTGCAGTATGCCAAGTCTCTGAGTGAGGCCATGGAGAAATCAGCCCTGCAGAGAAAGAGCATGGCGACGGATTCCTCTCAGGTGTGTGTGTGTGTGTGTCTTCTTGTCCGTGTGTGTGAGTGTGTGTGTCTTCTTGTCCTGTCCATCACCAGTGTTCTACTCTGAGATAAACTGCTGGCTGCCCTTTTTTTGGATGGCTGTTTTACACCAGTCATGCTTGTGCCAAAAATGTATTATTCCTACAATCTCTCAGTCTCTCTCTCGCTCACACACACACACTCTGTGAGTGAATTGAGTCTTTGTGCTTTGATCTCATTAGCTCCTTTTGCCATTGTCTGGCCATATGGCACAGCAGCACATTCACACACTCAGCAGTGAGTGTGACCTTTTCACACTCTGGTCCTTGTGTTGTCAATGCCCCCTGTTGTTTTTAATAGGAACAAGTAATAATGTGAGAAAATGTCTACAGCCTGTTAATAACCCTTCATTTTTAAGAAGGGAATTTGCTGACCCCACTCTGTGTGTGCGTGCATGCATGTGTGTGTGTGTGTGTGTGTGTTTGTGTGTGTGTGTGCGTGTGTGCGCGCGCGTACGTGTTTTTAGGCAGCGCCAGCACCCCACTCTTCGCAGCAGGTACACACACAGCAGGCCTCAGCCACACAAGACCAAAGTGCCTCTATGGCTCGTCTCTTCAATGCCTACAATGTGTGTGAGACTTCCCACCACCTGCAGATCACACACCTTGATCTGCATATCTGCGATGACATCCACGCCAAGGACAGAGGTACTGCGCACACATACATGCTTTTTCTGCAAGGTGGATGTGAAATTACAAATCTGTTTGTAGAACCTGCTTGTACAGTTAGAATTAAGTTGATTAAATGATGATTGAGTCTCTCACTCTGTCTTGCATGCTTGTGCTCTCTCTTTCTTGTCCGCTCTCTTCTGATCTCCCCTTTTTTCAGGGATTAATAAGAGGATTGAAGGTGGAGCCATGCAGCTCTCTTTCAGTTCCATTACCATGGATTACTACCCATTCCATAGAGCAGGTACAAAGTGTGTGTGTGTGTGTGTGTGTGCTTTTGAATTGTCTTGAACTCACAAATGGTAGCAAATGTTTTGAATCAAGATTCTCTCTCTCTGTCTCCGTCTTTCTCTCAGGTGAGAGTTGTCTGCACTGGATGCATTACAGTGATGCCACTAAAGCCCGTGAAGGCTGGGCTCGCTCCCTGTTGGACGAGTTCAGGTCTAATGTGGACATGCTCAAAAATGCTGTCAATGGCCAGTCACAAAGTTCCCCTCAGCATGGTGAGAACCTTTAATGTGGTAATATCTACTCTTGCCCAGAGCTCAGTGTATTATTTCAGTTGAATATACTTGCTTTTGCTGAGGTGAATGACTGTGAGGTGCTTTTGTAAGACATGAGTAAAGCTTATAAAGAGAAGAAGTAATCAAATCCACATTATGGTACAATGAAACCCTGTACACTCAAGGATACACATCCTTTTAATATAGCATTTTAAATCGTTTCTGGGGTTTAGAGCTAGTTTAGTGCAAAACACAGGACTAATAAAAATTACAATTTTCCTTACAACGAAAAAAAATTGTTTACTTTTAAAACAGAAAGAGTTCTAAAACAGAAAACAAGCTTGATCCTGTTCATTTACTATGAAGGCGATTCACTGATTACGTATTCAAATTCAGCAGACCTGAGGTCTATGAGTGGGAGTAAAAGTGCACCTTCTGTTCTGTTCCAAACTGCTGATGTGATGAGTGCACATTATGCTGTTCCTACATGATCATCACTCATTACGATGCTTTACCTTAATTAACATGCTAATACTGAAAAGAGGAGTTTGGCTTGTTGGTTGGTCTTTCCTTTTAGTGCTCATATAACTGCTATGTTTTTCCAGTAGTACCTGTATTAGTTTGTGGGCTGTGCTTGGCCGTTGGTAATGGGTTGTGTGTCCGCAGTCCCTCAGTGTGTGCCCTTAGAGGAGCTGAGTGCTGGAGTAGTAGGTAGGCAGCTGGACTCTGGAGCTGAGGCGTGGGCTCTGCTCCCACACGCTGCCCACTGCTGCTGGTGCCTAGAGCCAGGTACCTCTCTGGTGTGCGTTTGAGGTGCCACACACACAGCTTTGTGCAGGCAGCCATGCAGGATGTTTGATGTCAATGTTTTTGTGTGTGTGTGTGTGTGTGTGTGTGTGTGTTTCTCACAGGAAAAATCTCCACCAGCTCCAGCAGTTCTTTCTCCCCACCCCCCACACCCAAGACCCAGCTAATGTCCAGCTCTATAGTAGTGCGCATGTCCGACTTCAGTATTTACCAGGTGAGTTTAGAATCTCTCACACACACACACACACACACACACAAATTTTTAATGTCTTTGAAAGGGTTGCAGGCTCATCTTATGAATATAATGACTGATTAACTTAATCAGATACACTTATCAAAAATGAATTTACTTTGGGTAGATTGTGTCTCGAGTGTCTTCCCTGGTGAAGAGCACAGTTGGCCTAAATAACTTTTAATAATAAAGTTGTTAAAATCTTTTTGTTCAAAAGTTGTTTAGGCAGCTGAGGGGCGTGTGTTGGGTCTAGCATTATTCCTCATGTTTTATTGTTGTACATTCAGTTTTGCAACAAGAAGTAAGATATAAAATCAGAGTCAGAAAAATGAACAGAAACCCAAATCCATGGTTTGTGCACTGGACCTGCAATCACCCATGCATTTATACCTGTACACTACCAGTCAAAGGTTTTATAATTCTGGTTATGATTACTTCGTGTCTTATTAAATGAGTAACAAGCAAAAAACATCTCAGCCACAACCTTTGACTGGTTGTGTATGTGTATGATTGTATGTGAATATATGGTGTGTGTTGACCCACAGACTCTGACTGCAGCTCTTTGTGTTTGTTCTTTTGTGGGGCGGGGGGTTGTATTTAGGTGTCAACAGCAGACCAGCGGCGCTCCAGTCCTAAAGCTATGATCTCCTGTAATAAAAAGACGCTGTACCTTCCCCAGGAGATGCCTGCAATCCATGCCGAATTCACAGAGTATTACTTTCCTGATGGAAAAGACTATCCCAGTAAGAAAACAGTGCTTGTAGCAGCAGAGGACATACCTCAAATGAAAAAGTGTAAAAATATATGACAGCAACACACTTTTTCTCTCACTCTTGTCTTTGCTAGCAGCTGTGGGTATGCAATTAGGCTGGATTTATGATGATGCCTTGTCATTTTAGCTGGAAATTAAACCAAACCAAAATGTTTGAATAAGCTTATTATAAGTTTATCATTATTGTCAAAAACCTTGTTGCAAATCATGATCATCGTTCATCACCAGTGGGAACCTGGTTAATCACCTGAATGAATGTTGCAGGTTCAGAAAGAACCTGTGGCTTTATTGGCAAGTTGTAGAGAAAATACTGGGAATGGCTTGCACTTGATCGCAAATAGTCTTTTAATAGTTCTTGGAAGCAATGTAATTTTTGGAATTTTACTTGGGCTTAACCACATTAATATCATAGTTGCATTGTGATACAGTGGTTTTCTGTTGGGTCATAGGACTGTGCTTCTGGGTACACCACAGTTGTGCTGAAGCTGTGTAAAACCTAACCACAGGAAAATTTGTGAATAATGCTGGATCAGAAGTTGATTTGTACTCAGCTGACAGCTTCACTGACGGCAACGGCCACTAATGAGAAAAAAGAGCTTTAGAATACTGTGGCCAGCCTCGTGATTGCCAGGAGAAATCTCTGAAAGACCCACTCACAAAACACTGAATGGTGTTTCTGTCACTGTGGCCAGCCATTCTTAACAGTCTACATGGTCTCTCCTAGAAGAGATGCAGATGTATTTCCTCCACCCCCTTTGCAAGAATGCATAAGCTCAGAATCCCCCACTGAGAGCTGCATGCTTTTGTGTTTTGCAGTCCCTTGCCCTAACCTATACGTGCAGCTGAATGCACTGCAGCTGGTGGTGGATGCGCGCAGCCTGGTGTGGCTCAATCTGTTTGGTCTAGACCTGCGCCAAAGCCTAGAGCAGTTCATGGAGCTGTACAAGCTCAATGACTCGCAAAAACCTGAAGAGCATGTGGATGTCCGGGTGGACGGCCTCATGCTAAAGGTAAAAACTGCCGTTTTCCCTGAAATACACAGTTCAAAATTCAGTTTAGTCCAGTTCTTGTGTTTCTAAAGAGAAATTTGTCATAAATGCATACATAATATAAATAATATGAAAAATTTTAGTGCTGTGCTGAAAAATGGTCCACCAACTACAGAAGTGGTGTTGTGATGGTATTTTTTAAACCGATGTACAGTAAATACAAGAACTAATTGTGTGTGTGTGTGTGTGTGTGTGTGTGTGTGTGTGTGTGTGTGTGTGTGTGTGTGTGTGTGTGTGTGTGTG
>JBBPDC010000129.1:18135646-18153812 GCA_037974485.1 Hemigrammopetersius urotaenia
GCAAATAAATTCTTTAAAAATCAGACAATGTGATTTTCTGGATTTTTTTTCTCATTTTGTCTCTCATAGTTGAGGTAAACCTGTGGTGAAAATTACAGGCCTCTCTCATCTTTTTAAGTGGGAGAACTTGCACTATTGGTGGCTGACTAAATACTTTTTTGCCCCACTGTATGTAAGAAAGAATGCTTTTTCGTTAGTGGTCACAAACGTTTGGATCCACTTTGAATTTGTCTTGCTTGTGCCATGTGCAGCGAGGCGCAGTAGGTGAGTCTGAGACTAATCGAGGGCAGGTGCAGACTCGTGTGTTGGCCTGTTTTTTCACTTTCAGTGTAGAGAGCAGTTGTCTGTTTCATTGTTGTTTTGGGGTTTTGTTTTTGGAATGTGTTACTTCTGCAGTTGCTCATTTGCCCTGTTCTCTCTGCACTGATGGCTTACCTGTGCTGTTATATTTTTCCTTTATGTACACATTTAAATTCTATTTGTCACAGTGCTGAAACAGCTTACATTATGGTATTTTCATGACCCTTCCAGTGCAGAAGCTAAACTGTGTTTACATGAGAGAATCCCTTGTCTTGATTTAGTAAAGCTGATGACCCTTCTGTCTCACTGAGATTACACTACAGAAAACAGCAGCACCAAGTGGTCAAGCTGAGTACTGCAGTTTGGGATCTGACCAACGGGGAAAGATTGGGTGCTACTGTGCATCTGCAGATTTTTAGTTTACACAAATACAATTGCCCCAGAAATTTTGGGATATTTGTGTCATACTTAAATTGTGTTAAGTTCAATATGCTAAGAAGCAAAAAAAATCAAAGCAGGTTTTCATTTAAATGCGCCTTTGCACTCTTCCAGTCAGGCTGGATTTGTTCTGCAGACCTTCTCCACACATAGACACTACCATTCGCTTGAAAGTCTGAAACTACTTGTAACCCTCAGAACTCAGAGCATATTAAACCTGATTTAAAAAATAAAACCGATTTAAAGAACAAGAAAAGACTGTTGATTGTAATTTGTGTGTTTATCACACACTTTTAACAAAGCTTGATTTTGGCAACTCATCTAGAAGACACCAACCCCACTGTGAAATCTGAGATGGAGAAAGACTGCAGGGTGTTATAATACAGCACAGAGCAGCCACTCATAGCTCAGGCAGCTGCGCCGCTTATGGTGAGCGTGCAGCAGTGCAGCTGTGTCTGAAGTCCTTGTGATCAGGAGGATTGCTGAATTAGGGGCTTTCACTGGGGCTGCGCCTGCATTTTCTTAATGATCTCCTTTTCAGCCAAATCTCAGAGTGTGCTTAGACATAACGGATGCTAGAATGCACGAGTAGACAGCACTGGCACAAATCAGTGTTCTGTAGAACGTGTCTTTACATTCTCTCTAGTTTAGTTAGATTTGCTGAGTAAATGAAACCCCAAAACTGGAGGCTACTTGCTCAGTTATTAATTGTGACTTAATATTCAGTAACTTTTACAAATTATTCAATAACTAGCATACAAATAATATTTAAGGTGTGTAGCTGTGATAGTGAGGAATAAAAGTGGGGGCTACAGCTTAGATCTTTTGAATAAAGGCAGAATTTGACGATGAAAGAGATGAGAAGTTAGATGCAGTTGGTACACCGGTGCCACAGTCATTATCAGTATAATTATGTGCCTCAGTATGGATTGCACAATGTCATTAACACTGCGAGAAGTCAACAGCTTAATTATACCACAGTCTTTAATAAAAAGAGTATTTTATTTTCTTCAAAGCTTCAGTTCTAGTCTAATACTTATGTTGTATATGTAACCCGTTGATCTGCATTGTGTGAATTTTCTATTAACCGCAGTCTGACGCTGGGTATATCCAGAGCGACACACCTTTTATTAGTTGCTGACAAGGAGAGGAAAAAGTTCAACAAATCCTCTCCATCAACCCTCAGCAGGCAAACAACATGCCAGTTTGTCAGAGGTGGAATGCTGCTGTAACATCATCTTATACAAAAGTACTTTGTTACTTGCAGGAGCCGTCTGTATGGGTGAAAGGGTTGTGTGTGAGCGTGGCAGTGGGTTTTGAAGTGAACACAGACAGATAGAAACTAAATAAATGAATTCTGCCTAAAACACACATGCTTATCATTGTAAGTACTTGTACAAAGTTTTTACAGTATTTTGTTCAACATGTTTTCTAATACTATAGTGAAATTTCAAATAGATTTTGGTTAAATTGCAAAAACATTCTTTGTTATATATTGGCTAGGTAAAAAAATGAGGCACTAATTGTTTAAGGCATTAAATATTAGAAAATAAGAAGCAATGCATAAATGTTTAAAAGACCCTCAGTGTTCTATGGTAATTAAATATTTCACATGCCTTGATGCTTTCATTTGTGTGTTTTTGTCTTATTTAATACAGTTTGGCTTCCAACTACCAAGTGACCATAAAGGTGTTCTTCTTTTGGTACAGCAGAACTGATCATTTTAGTTTTAGTTTCAAAAACATTAAATCGTGGTATTCAGCCTTTTTTAAATATGTATTCTGTTGATACTCTTCTCCCAAAATGTACTTGTACTTAATGTATTATCAAAATATTTACTTATAGGGACAGGACAACTTCTCCCAAAACTTGTAAAAAGGTAATAATGTAATATAATACCATCGGTGTCCAGAAAGAGAAAAAAAAAACCCTGATATTAATTTTAGATTATATTTCCGCACCCCCCCAGAGGAAATAAGAATTAACAGAGAGAGGCAGGGAAGTGGTAATGAGACAAGCATAGATGAGAAGGAGACACTAGATATCAAAGCTCTTTGAATTTGCAAGGTTGAGTTTTTAATCTCTCGTTTACTGTACTACTGTTAATCTACTGTCCAATTAGGACTTTCTAAAGGTCTCCTCTAACCATCCCCCCACTCTCCTTCTTGCTCTCCAGACGATGCAGTGACGGGGGAATTGTCGAAGTTGCTGAATGAGATCAAGATGTGCCGGGATAGGGATTACTCGTTTGAGGAGCTGTGTCAGACCATTTCCTCACACTCGCAGTCTGTGGAGAGCTTCTGCAGCGGCCGCCTGTCCGACGAGGAGAGGAACAGCACCCTCACTCGCATCAACAAGGTAGAGCTCCTGTCTCATCCCAGACCAGTTGTTGTTCTCTGTGTGACAGTGAAGAGCAGGAGAAAATATCTGGTTGGTCTCAGGTTGTCTGTGGAGACATTTTCCTTATTTTTTCCCTTTGTGTGACTTTATGGACCAAATACAGCCATTTGTATATCTTTTTTGTAATTCGTTGTTCATGTTTGTTGTCCGGGGTCCATGTCTCGGCTTGGTTTGTGGTTGATATGGGGGGGGTTTGGGCGTGGTGAGTTCAGTATGAAGATTAGAAATGTTTCACGATTGTCATGGTTATTTTATGTGAATTGCTTTCACAACTGTATGAACACACAAACACATTCTATAAATGTTTTGAACTTCAGAAGCTATTTATTGCTGCTTTTCAAAGTAATCTCTGTAACCATCTGTTATTTAAAGCTGATATTTAAAGCTGTATTACACACTGATGGAACAGAGAATTTGAAATTCAAGTAAACTTGCTCGGTAAACACATCCATCTCCTTTTTTGAATTACACATTATGTTTTCAGTTTGTATGTTTAACTTTAACTGCATTTTTTAAGTTAATTGCTGCTTTTTAAAGAGTCTAATGAGGGGTTGTTGAAAAGGTGTCACCAAGTCCTACCTAACTGTGAAGTTTAACAGAGATTGGTGGTTGTGCTCCGCCTAGAAAAGCCACGAGCACGTTCCATGGGCCCAAAAACAATTGGGACACGCGGGCGATGTGGACTATTGTTTTTTATCCGTGTGGGTCATGCCGCATTTCACACCGTGGTTAATATTCAAACCAGTTAATCCTTGCATTGCCACTATATTGGCAATATGTCCCAATACTTTTGGACGCTCTAGGGACAGCGCCGTTCAACACTAAGGTCGAGCGTCCCAATACTTTTTTCTCCCCTCCACCTTTTTATTTGTTCTTATTCGTTAACATTATTACATAATAAAATAAATAAATAAATAAATAATAAAAAAAAACATTATTACATAATATATTTCGTTATAGTTATCATCACATGATCAGCATTTACACTGCGCCTTGTCTAGTTTTTGTCACGTGACAAAAGTTAGTTGACAACGATATTTATTTTGTTTGATTTGATAATTTTGTTGAGAAATTCAGACTGAGAATTTTTATTTGTAAGCGCTTTGAGTAAAATATAAAGTGCTATATAAATAAAATGTATTATTCCTATTATTATTATTATTATTAATATTATTATTGAGAACCTCAGCAAAAAGGATCTTCTCTAGGTGATTTGAGCCTCTGCAGAAGTACAACATTGATCGGCAGCTTCCACATCCCTTTTTAACAGAGTCAGGCTCACAACAGAGCCTCTTGAGTAGAGGAAGTGTTTGTTTAGTGCATTTGTTTCCTGCCTGTATGAGGCTGAAACGGTTGTATTCTTTCTCACACCATGGACTATTAATGCAGGGCAGGCCTCTTTCAGCTTGCAGTGTCGCCATGTGACCAGTAGAGAGCATACTTCACCTGAGTATTAGCTTGTATGTTGGGTATCCCTCAATTTATGCAATCACAAGATTCTTATTTATAGTGCAAAAATCAGTTCCTTTCCTCTTGTGCCAGATTTCATCACTGACGTCACTCAGCAGGAATACAGGCTGTCTTTTGAAGTGAGCCCACACTGCAGTATGAATAGATGCTTAAGAGCTGATGATTTGCTCTAAATTCTACTTGTATTCGTGCTCTGCCAGCAATACGGCTTGGCGGAGCAGTGGAGTATTGCCATGCTGTGTGGTGGAATGTTGATTGGACCTCACTGGAATCGTGACGGCTGGCTGGGTCATTCATCACCGGATCCACAGGAAGTCCCAGCTTAGCGTTTCCCTATTGCTGGTGTGATCAATAACTGGGACACACATGCACAAAGAGTGTGTGTACCTACCATGCAGAATGTTGTGTCAGGTCAATAAATCAGTCTTATATCACACACACACTTATATCACACACAGGACAAACAAGATACACACATGCACAATCAGATCAATATTAATCACATCTGTCACACCTAGTCAAGTTTGCTTTGAGGATAGAGCAGATTTCAATCTGACATGGAACTGAAACAGTTGTGAAGGCTGTTTGTAAGTATGCCCGTGTTGAAGAGAGGAAATCACTTCTGCTTATCACTCAAATTTGTCTTTTCTTTTTTTTGACTGTAAGTGTATTGATATTCTATTAATGTGGGAATTATTTAAATGACAAGTTTGAGTAGCAATGTACTGAAATTCTTGACCAAAACAGATTTTTAAACTTTTTGTGTATACTTTTGAAGAAAAAAAAAAATCCTTAATTTGAAGAAAAATAAAATGAATACTTAATCCTAGGCTTTCACTACCTGCTGTCCGCATGTGCTTTGACAGATCACAGCATTCCATTACTTTTTATCTACAGTTCTGCTCTGGCTTTGTTGTTTGTCATTTTGTTGGCTTTTTAAAAGATTCTACACATGGTGCCATTATGCATGTTGGGGTGGCGGTTTTTCAAATGATGTTTCACATCTGTAATGTAGAAGTCTTTGGACATTGTGGCCATCTTGTTACTGAACAGTCCCTTGTAGAAACTGTGAAGTTGTTTCACAGGGCTGATGTTTTCACTGTTGTTTTGCCTCTTCAGTTGAGGTTTGCTTCGTTTTGGGTGAAAATGTTTGGTTTGGCATTTGTTTGCAAATTTCGAAAGTGTCAGTTTTGGCACAAAAATTTTGGTGACTAACATTTCAGTGGATCCTTACATTTAAAAGTAAAGTCCATGTTTTTTCCCAGTGCACTGTTACTGAGAAAGTGTTGCAGAAGGTCACAGGTCACAAACAACATTTTTTCACTACTACTACTCATAGTGTGTACGTGTATGTTAATGGGTGCTTACAGTATCATTTTGCTTTCCTGGTCACAGCGGCCTTCTCCCCCATTACCCCCAGCGATGGAGGAGGAAGAGAAGGTGTGTGGTCCGTCAGGCCTGTGGGAGGCGCTCACACCCTGCAACGGCTGCAGAAACCTGGGCTTCTCTCAGGTACGAACACTTACATGGGCACATTCACACTCCGGCTGCTAGAACACAGAGCTATACATCAGTATAGCAGTTAAGCCAATATTTTTTATTGTCTGTGTTTTTAACAAAGAGTCTTTCACAACAAGTTCACTGTTGGTGACAACAGTTTGTGTAAAAAGTTTGAGCAGCAGCATATAAACGTGATAATGTCCATCAGTTCTGACCTCTTGAAAAGGTTAATGATAAAAGCCTAAGTAGTTCCAGAACAAATCCGGGGTGCTGAACAGTTTTCCTGGCTGCAGACTGTCTCAGTGCTTCTGTGTCTCTATTTCAAGGCATTATGAGTCACGGTAGAACACACACACACACACACACACACACACACACACACACACACACACACACACACACTTGCACACTTACACACACTCTCTCTGCAGGTCAGTCTAAGTCCTGTCTTTCCTTTTCCACTAAATGTCATAGTTTTACCAGCACAAGCTCCATCAGGTGAACATATTTTGTCTGCTCTTGGGCTGTGCTTGGCTCGGACGTTGACAATAATCTTCCTGCAGACTCATTCGCATGGTCTACACTGATGGTAAGACTGTTTTTCAAAATTGTGAATCCTGCAAAACTTCACAGCAGTGACACAACTTTGCAGAAAGCAGGCTAGGTAGGTAGGTGACGTAAGTCCGCCTGCGGAGCATCGTTTCGCCTACATGGCAGCTTTTTTGGCATTTCAGATGTCATGAGGGAAGAGAGAGCGTGGCTTCTTTAGCATGCATTTAGGAATCAGATTATATATGGTCTGTAGGAACGCTTTGATGAAAATAAACTTGATTTAAGATTGACAGTTCAGACTAGCACTGTTGCCAATACCTCCCCACACCGCACCAAGGCATGGATAATTGATGGATCTTTTGATCCTTTCCCAGAATGCACACTGTGGAAATCTAATATTTGAGAAGGATCTAGCGGAAACTGAGCACCACACTCATGCTTAACCTTCTGAAGCCGAGGGTTATTATTGGTTTTTCTGTGTTCAGTTTACATTACATGATGATTTATTTGTGAGTACATAAGTATATAATTACTTAGTTATTAATGAATGTCACTGGCACTTTATTTTCTTTTTTCTTACTGACAATTTTCAGCTAGTACCTCTGGATTGTTGCTGTTTTGGTTCCATTTGATATTATTATTGACCTGGCAGAAATGTAACTGATTATAGGATTTTCTCTCTGCTAAACAAGAGTGCAGATGCAGCTATAACTTTTCCTCAAAATATTAAAAAGTATTAAGTATTGATCAAAATATTGTATTAACTGAAAGTTTAGAATCTGCACTTTCAACAAAATATCTCTGCTTACTTCAATAAGCTATGACAGTTGTCGTGAGAGCGCTTTGAACACTTTGTATCAAGACTTTAGCTAACACTGTTTATAATAAATAAATATGTAAAATATGAGTGTGATATAACTTTGTATGGATCTCTTTTTATGTTTTATTATTTACTTTAGAAGAGGTTTAGTAACATTAATTACATTTTAGTGCAGTAGTCTGATATTCTTACTGATGCTGCTGTCCGTAATTTGGTTTAAAAAAATCAAGACATTACAGGAAAGATGTGAAAAGATTCAGTAGTTATTTTCTTACTTTTTTGGAGAAAAAAAGTTAAATTGTATAAGCTAAATTATATTTATAATGATTTTTATTGTATTTAAAATTATTACGGAACTACACATTTTTGATGGCGACGTCCCTCCCGGTCCAGTCCAGCATCACCCATTTAAAAAACCCAGCTAGGTTAAAATGCCCTGATGTTGTATAAATACAAGTAGCACCTTTTTGTCCAGGAGGTTATATTTTGCTTTTGACCAGTCATCAAAAATACATTTTCAGTCAGATTTAAATATAAGTCAGATTGATGATCATATTTAAAGTTTCTCACTGCTTTTTTATTTGACCTTGCCTTCCTAAACTATGACTTATAATGATCAAGTTTATACACAAACGATTAAACTAAAAGCCAGTGTTCCTTGTTCATCTTAGACATTTCAGCCTCTTTGTGTTCAGTCCATTAATAAAATGACCTGTGCCCTCTGCATTCATGTTTTGTTGTCAGGGGCCTCTTATGCATGCATACGTTTCTGCAAAGGTCAGCTCATTACAGTCTATGCACTCGTATGTCATAGAACAGCTCTCAGATAAATACACACTCATGCCACAAGGGATTATTTGTTCTTTCGATTGAGGGTCCACATCTCCACTTTTGTTCCTGTGACTTCACCGGACCTGATTATGGAAAGTGGGCTGAGATTGGTTGTTAATCATTCCAGTGTGTTAATCTGATTGTAGTTTACAGCTGAGTGAAGTGGTGGTGCTAGCTGCTTGTGTTTGAGCTCCTCTTATCTGAGTGTGTTGCTATGGGAACTTGATGGAGGTAAGCAGCAAAGTCCTGGCTCTAACAGGATCTGGAAGTTTCTCTAATTTCAGAGACACTGGATGCTGTGTTGTTTTTCACTACCTGCTCCAGAACCAGTGGGCCTCCTGTATGAGAAGTATGCATAAAAATGATTAGATTGATATTTACTAGTGCAAGACCAAGAAATAAGGACAGAACAGCATCCCATAACTGCTCTGCTATGCACACACATTCCTCATGCTCATTCAAGGTTTGTTGGTCAGCAGCCATGGTCAGCTTTAAAGGAATGCTTTGCTTAAAAATCAAATGTACACAATGTTCCTATTATCCCCAATGAACTGTACTCCATCAGCCAAGGCATGTTTTACAGAAAAAAATGAATTTCTGCAGAAATGTGAAGGTATATTTTTTCTTGTGCCCACAAAGTTTAGTGCTACAAGTCAGTTGAATTTCTTCTGCTTATCATTTAAAAAATCCTAATTGCAATTCACTCTCCTCAGTTAGAGCTGGGCAATATGGCCTAAAAATATTTTCGATTTTAAACGATTTTTTTATTTAGTTTTTTTTTTACTTAAAGTTCCATCTGACATGTTCTTTGGGTCTAAAACTTTTAGCATGTTAATTAATCCTGGCTTTTCCACAGTACTAGGGCATTAACAGAAGAGTCGACTAGTCGTTTTTTTCCTCTCTGTGTGCGCGCTTGTGAACACAATGCAGTATCTGCCTCTGATTGGCTGACGCTGACATGCGTTCCTTGTCTTAACCAATTATTATAGACCCATCATATAAAGGGTGGTACTGTTGGCGAGAGGGGAATATAAACAGAAAATCACAAGATGAGAAACACAGCATCACATGTGTGGAGGAGACAGACACATCACATGTGTGGGGATACTTCGCTCTAGACCAGTGCTGGACTGTCCATTGGGCATACTGGCCATTTGCCTGTTGGGCCGATGGTAAATTTAGGCCGACGCGGAATCCCGTCAGCGGCACCCGCCCCCCGTGAGAATGTCAGCCTGGTGGACCAGTCAAGGCTGGCTGAGTTTTTGTCCCAGTCCAGCCCTGTTCTAGACCACACAAACAACACAGTGACCTGCACAACCTGCAAGTCGGTGTTAAAGTACAATAACAGTACCGCCGCTCTGCACAGCAGAGCAAGGGCACAAGCACTGCTACAGTGTGTGCCACGCTAATTTACCCACGTAGAATAGGGCGTCGCATTAGTTCCACTATCTATCTATCTTTCTGTCTGTTGGTCTAAACAGGCTGCCGGAGGTAAAAATCCGCAGCAAGTGTTGTTTGAACGAGGTGCACTGAAGAGCTGATAGCTGGGAGCCTCAAACGCACACCGCTTGGGCTGTGTGCCTGTGTGTGCATATGGGTGGGGGTTCAGTGGGAAGCCTCTTATGCAGAATGATCTTGTAAAGCAAAGGAAAACAGCCAAAAAGGAATAGACTAACAGACCTGGACCGGGCAAGCTGTAACACTCAAAAAATCCTAGAGAAAAATAAAGAAGGCAAAAATGAGAACAGGACTGTTTGTGTGCCTATGTGATAATGTGCTATGTGCTTTTCTGAAAATGTGCCTAGGGGGGTGCCCGACATGCTGAAATGGTTGGCGGAACACCCAAACTCTCTGGGAATTAGAAGAGCTTGGAAGCTCAGAGTACCAGTACCAGTACTGGCTAGTTGTGAGGGTTTGGGAATGCCAAGAAACCACAAAGACTTTGCAGTGAGTGTGTCTGTGAACTTATATAGGGCAGATTGATGATGCCTGCTCCATCAGATTGAAATTGTAGGTCAAGTGTCTCTCTTCGCACTCTCTCACTATATATCAACCAATCTGTCTATATGTATATATTTCTGTATATGTGTCTGTCTATCTATCAGTCTATTAGGTACAGAAAAAGAGAGAGAAGGGCTGTGTGTACTAGTGCCTTTATGTGTCAGTGTGAGTTTATGGTGCTGTGTAAGTGAATGTCACGTGTAAGAGAGGTCCTGTGGCCCACGTGCGTCATGGGAGATTGCGGAGGAGGGATTCCGTCCCTCAGACAGGAAGCGTAATTAAGCATACTGCAGTTACACTCCACTTCGCCCACCTGCGCAATGAGAGGATCCCTCTGCTGCCACAGAAACGACAGCCTGCGGCGCCTCCTGGTGGCACGGAGGGGTGGGTGGGGCTAGCGTGAACGGTTCATTTGGGACAGGGTTCCTCTTGTAGTGAGTTATAGTCCTCCAGCCCCAAACTAATATTTCATTTTATCACACACACACACACACACACACACACACACACACACACAGTGATACATGCACAGATTCAGAAGGGTTCTCGTAGTTGCTAGGAGACTGAGAATTCATAAAGTGCAAGGCGTGGGATTTCCGCCTACTTTCCATTGACAAATCTTAGTCTCTATCCGAATTGGTGCGTCACAGCAAGGAGAGAGAGACAGAGGGAGAGAGAGAGAGAGCATATTCTGTTCTCTTCTTCTTTTGCTCCATCTTCATCTTTCTCTTCACGTATCTTGGTGGCAATACCTTTTTCCCTTTTCTGAATTCTCTCTATTTGTGTTTCTTCATTTATCTCCTCCCATTCCTTTTCATTCTCTATTTTCTTTACTCTCTTTCTGTCTCTCTCACTGAGAAAAACATATTCTATGTATGATTCATGGCTGATGGTCAAAGAGAATCTCCTGGACAGTTTTGCAGTACATTTCATTCAGAAACACTGATAACTTGGCTGAAACGTGTTCCCACTAATAATGTGATAGACACAGTTGTAATTACATCACATCTATGGGATGGAAGTGTCTTACAGTTTGAATTCCTTATCATTTCTCCAGCTTTTTACCTGACTTTGGACTTTTACTAAAACCAATTTTAATTAACTGTAAATTTCATTTGGAATAATTTTCATCTTAAACAATAAAATAGTAGTAGGACAAGAGCTCAAATAAACCCTGAAATAGTTTAAGTTCTGATTAGATCTGTACAATTACTTATAAAAAAATCCCCACTTTGACCCTTGTGATTAAATAATAGTGAAGGGCTTCTATTATTAATTATTATCATTTAATAAGTAGTATGCCTATTGCGTCACACTAAAACCAAGCACGTAGCCCTGCAGTTTCCACATATAAAAATGGTAGTAGAATCAGTCATACTGAGGAGCTCAGTGACTTTAAACATGGCCCAGTCACAGGATGCTACATTTGCCACAAGACAGTCTTTGCCCTGTTGGATCTGCCACAGCCAACTGCAAGTGTTTGACAGTTCCGGCATGAAACTGTAGACCATCCAAACTCACAGAGCGTCACTTACTACAGAGTTGCATCACTTACAAGCCCTGCACTTTGTGTGAGGAGCTTATTAAAATACAAGCAGCCTCACACAAGCCTAAACTTCGACTGGAGTGGTTTAAAGCATGCCGCCACTGGACTCTAGAACAGTGGAAATGTGTTCTCTGGAGTGAGACGGGCAGCCGGATGGTTTAATACAAGTTTGGCAGACGTCAGAAGAGCACTGCAGTGCTCTTTGGTGGAGGGATAACGGCTGAGCTGTATTTCAGGCCGTTGTTCCAGTGAAGGGTAATGTTAACACTACAACAAAGAATTTTTACACGGTTATATGCTTTTAACTTTGTAGCAGTGGTTTGGCTGAGACCCTTTGGCTGAAACCCTTTCTCAGAAGCATGTCAGTGCTTCTGAGCACAAAGCAAAGTCCATAAAGACATGATTTTAAAAGTTTCGTGTGTCCAATAAGTTCATGTAGGTATTATCGTCAGGTGTTCACATGCGTTTGGCCATATAGTGTATGAACAATGTAATGAGTCACAGAATATCACTATGCTGTGAACTTCTGGTCTATATGTGAGTACTTTACCATATTCACACTGACAAATGATTTCCTTAAGTATAATGTTCATTCTGTTGTCATATATTGTTGTGTTTTTGTACTGTTGTGCTTGAGAGACACATCGCTTACATACTTGGCCAATAATCACAATTCTGATTCTGATTAAGTCACAAATGTCCGACCTGCCTGATGAATGCGAAGTAGTCACTGTTTATTACAATTACCTTCTTCAATAAATTGTACCTCCCTATGTGTACTCATATTTAACTGTGTGGGTGAGTTTCCTGAGTTGTAATTACGTGAGAAAAACTGAAGTTGATAGGCTGGTGTAATTATAAAAGCTGTGGGACAGTAATGAAGCTGTAATAGTGAATACAACACCAGTTGTTACATTGTGGTTGTTGCATGCATTTGTGTTACTGCATAATTATTAAAGACACTTAATATAAAGTGGGACCATGTCTCTAAATGTACCAGTTTAGTCAACCAGGGTAATTTAACTGAAGCCCCTAAGCAAAGAAGAAGACAATGACAATGACCCAGGCACTTTCAAGAGGGTACACATAGAGAATACCTTCATGTTTGTGCAAGTAGCAATACTCAAGGCATGGGCACAGTGACCATTGTTGTTGTGACTTATCACAACACTATGTGAAAAGAGTGAATTGTTATAAATAAAATTCAGTGCCCATGTGGTGGTGCTCTGATAACACCCTATTGTAAAATGGGATACCAGAGAAAATTGTGGTATACTCTCTCATTTCACAGATCTTTTTGTCATTTTGAATGTTTTAGTTTTACATTATTTGATTTTATTATTGTATTGTTTTATATCACAATGTGCATGTATTGACTATTAAGTAACAACCAGGTTAAGAATATTGTACTTTCTCTTTCACACACTTTTAACTAAACAACACAGACATTTGAAGCTTAAAACACTTCCACACATTATATTCTTTATTTTTTGTCACAGTTTTAGTTTTGTGTCACAGTTTTATAGTTTAAGAGTACCAGCAGTTCATGATTTACAGATATTAACTACTGGAGAAGGATCGTAATAATTTGATGACCACATAGACAACAGAGGTCCAGAACATGTCTTTTTTATGGTCATCACAATGCTCTGTATCTTTATCAGTAAAAAGAATCCCTAAAAAGCAAAATCATCTTTTGTTAGCATTACAGTGTAGCCAATATATTGGTCAACCTTGATAAGGTAAATGGTGAATTGCAAGAATTGTGTTCATTGCAGCTACAATTTCTTAATCTGTTTTTATTTGTGAGTGGTTGAGTAAATTCCTGTTTTATGTTTGAATTAAACAACCTGAAAAAACCACTTTGAATAAAACAATGATTGAGTTTAAGCCAATCTAGAATATAGACCTTTTGTGTTGAGTTTGTAATGTAAAGTGTAAGTCTAAAGTGTCAATTCACCATACATAATTCTTTGTATTTAACCCATTAACCAGGTGAATCTGTCGGCAGCCTCAAGGGCGCCTCAGTGGTGCCACTGGCAGTACTGGGATTTGAACCCCCTAACCATTAGGCCACCAGCTGCCCCAGCAGTATTGTTTGCTTTATTGGCATGGGCTGCAAAATATTGTGCCTGTATAATTCACTGAAGTGAAAATCAGTTTATCTTGATGATTTTCTTGCGTAACAGTGCTGAATAGGAGTTTGTGGAGGATGCTTGATTTTTGATAAAATTATGTCTGTCTGCTTTCCTCATGGCACTTTTGTTTGGTATGTCGGATAGATAGATGGATACTCCAAACAGAATGTGTGATATGAGAGTCTTCTTAAAGTAGTGTGTGTTTTACAATCCTGATCAAAAGTAAATTGCGCTTGCACACAGTGCGGGACAGAAAACATACAGCCCAGCGGAGGCAATGGGGAGAGATGATGCACAGTGGAGCAATCTCGCTGGATTTGCTTAGTGGAGAAAAAAGTGGGTGGGTAAAGAGTTTATGATTAAATGATTAAGAGAGAGATTGATAATACTAATTCTGCTTGCTAATGGAAAGAAGGTGCTGCTTGCATTAAGTCTAAACTTCCACAGCTTCATAGTGGACATGTTCCTGATTAATACCTGAAGAAAGTTTTCTTATGGCTTGTTACCTCACCAGCCCAAAGTAAATTCTCCTTGAATGTGTTCTGGTTGCTCGTTAAGTAGAGAAGTAATGGGTGTGCTCTGCTAGGCCATGCTGGATGTCTCTAATGAGTGTCTGTCACTTGGCTCCATACAGTCTTATTCGGACATGGCTGATAGCTTGGAATTCCATCACTTACAAATGCTCCTGATTACCCTACGGGCCTCACACAGCCTGAGCCTGGATTCACTAATAAGGTGTGTGGGTGGGTGTGTGACGGTGAGTTTGCATCCATCTCTTCATGTAGACATCGCCCTGTTTACCTACCAACCTTGTGCGGAAGAAAGACATTACCGAGACAAAAAACTGTTCCGCATGTGATGGACCCGTTGGAATGTTCTGGGCGCTGTGATAAATGCCCCGATTGCCTTTAAGACCTCATACAGTCTGAGCCTAGGTTCTCTAACAAGCTCATGTGTGTATTCATCTTGTAATGAGGGTACTATGTTCAGACCGACACCAACACTGACAGTAGTAATTACTTGATAGTAGGACATGCTGGTTAATGAAAACACACTGTGCATTATAACCTGGTATGTTTTACACAGTGTTGATGTAAAGGAACTGTAGAAATGCTGAATGTTCAAGATTTAAGATTCTTTGTTTGTAGCAAACGTAATTATAAGGTGCCCCTGAGCTGGTCCATGAGACATAAAATGATCAAATAATTTCAAATAAATTTGAGGGAAATTGTCACGTTTCTATTCCATATCTCCCAGGCACTGAAGGCAGGCGCATATGCAGACCTCCATTTTTAATACTCTTTATTTGAACAAAGCAAAAGGCATGAGGGACAGAAAACAAAACTCAAAAGGAGAAAAGGAGAACATACGAACAGAAGCCAGCATGACAGTGGACCTAAGGTCCACTACACACAAACTTAAATACAAAATGCTCCAAAACCCAGTCAAACTAAAGCATCATCTTTCCCTGAACACCCCAGCCAGCTGAAACTCATACCAATCAATCTCACAGCCAGTGGTGCTCAGGATTTCACAATAAGAGTAATAAGAGTAATTTCACAATAAATGGTTCAAAAACCAAAATCAAAAGAACTAACAAGGACGGCTTCTAGCAGCCGCTGATGGGACATTACAGAAATGTGAAAAGGATAAGCTATGGTAATAAAACATATTCCAAATAAACATTACAATATGAAACAAGATCTGTACAGTGTGCAAATGTAAAACAACAGCAGAATATATATGTACTGTGAAGTGCAGTGTGCTGGTTTCCTGGATGATGTATATAGACTTAAATGAGAGATAACAGGTGACATACAGTGAGAGTTCAGTTTGTGTCGGTTCACGTTGTGTCCTGGTTAAGAGGCTTATGGTCTAAAGGTAGAAACTCCTTCTGAGCCTTGGCGTTTTCAATGGATCCATTACAGCATTCTGCCAGTAAGATCACTCTCTGTACTGTACTGTTCAGGGCTGTTCCCAAACCAGGAGATGATATTTGGTATTTTATTAAGGCTCTTTAATTAAAAGGTTGGTTCACCTCTGACTAGAAGACTAAGGAACAGACATTCAGGTAAGATATTTTACTCTGTATATTGCTGGTTTACAGAGTTCTTCAGTAATGTGTGACCTGTCCAATATTATGACCAGTCGTCACTGAAAATGGTCTTTCTTCTGACACAGGAAATGTAGTAAACCTTTAAAACTTATTTAAGTTACACAGTTGGAGCTCAAAGACAAAAATATGTTCATTTTGGACATTGAGGAAGTAAAACGTACCTATCTGAAAGTTTTTTGTCTGTCAGTGTACGTGTAACAGTGTGTGCATTTATCTCTTGAATGATGGTAAACAGGAACATTTGACATTGTGGGGACATTCGATTGGTCCCCCTGAGGACAAATACTTATTTACATGAATAAAGCTTCTGTTTTAGAAAGGTAAGAGACTAATAGACTAATACAGTTATACAGTAATTAATTTACAGTCAGTGGAAATACCCCACAAAAACACGTATACAGATGTGTGTGTATGTGTGTGTATGGGGTGAGGGTTGGGGATTCTTTGTTTGCATTGTGTTTTATTAGCCTTTTGTTCAGTTTGTGACTCTCTAACATTCATTTTTGAAAGATCGCTCTCTTTAACATCTTTGACCATTGCAGTACACCCAAATTACTACCTCAGAGGGACTGAGGTAAATCACATCATACCCAGCCCCTGAAGCCCTTTTGCTGCTGCTGACTTACGGAATATCTCTCTGCGCAGGGGAGAACATGTCACTGAGCCCAACTACTAACCATAGACATAGCTGTGGTGGGAATTGGTGTTCTGAAAGGAAACAGTTTAATGGTGAAAGGCCCATACAGTGCTCTGCCCTTTTTACACAGGAGTCACCTCATTTCATGAGGAGAGGAGTCATTTCTCTGGGGTCGCCACATCTATTCACTCTTTTGCTCCCTCCTTCCATTCTCTTTTTTTCCCATGTTTTCATACCTTTAACTTTGAGTCTCTCTCTCTCTGTCAATGTCGAATCCTCTCGCACAATTTTTTTTCTCTCGTCAGTGATTTACCTGGCTGAAGTTAACCCTCAGAAGTGGAGAATTATTGTCGTTATTGCTGCTTGAATGTAATTACATAACAACAAAATTGTATAATTATATAATGCATTGCTTTTACAAGTCTGCGTGTTTGACTTTTTTGTGATGTGAAGGGGAAAAAGTGGTATTGATTGACTGTTTTAAATCCACATTTTCCACAGAATTAGGTGCTTTAATGAGCTAGAAGTGTGAAATAATTATACCATGAGCTGTACAAAGCCATCTTATTTTCTGCCTGACTGAAACTAAAAGAATTCAGTTTTGGTGTCTAAACCTTCATTGAGCAAATAGTGCTGTGTGGCATATCAGTAGTCTGAGTTGATTTTTCACTTTTCTTTTGTTTTTTTCCCTGCTCATTTTGTGTCCTCTGGTGTAAATATGCTACACTAGCCAAATAAGTTCTGTTATTTAACACACAATATATGGTATTGAGGGTATTGGGACACACCGTTGGGAATTAGCATTACCACACCCCTCCCTCAGAAAACATGCATTTAGTGAAATTTGTTCTCTGTGGCCCAGATAAGCACAGGCACAGTACAGTAATCCCCCGTTATTCGTGGGGTTTACGCTCCAAGAGTAAAAAAATGCCTATTTTTGTAGTGTAAACCCTACATATGCCCCCAAATATGCTCCCAGAACATTATTTTGTGGCAATATATAATTCTTCATGTATTTTAGTGTCAATTATTAATGCGATACAACTCTCCACCAGATCAACAGCGCATACCAAAGAAAACGTCCCTGTATAAATTACAGTGCTGTCTGTACAGCGGTAATATCGGTATTTACATTCTAGCACTGCAGGAGTTCAGTGTAAACTGTACAGTACGGATACATATTTATCTTTATATTTTCGTTAAGGGTAATGTATTAAACAGAGTTTAAAATGAAAAAGTGTTCTGGGAGCATATTTGGGGGCATATTTTTACACTAGTGTTTACATTTACGTTTACATTTACGGCATTTAGCTGACGCTCTTATCCAGAGCGACATACATCATTTACATTTACATTTACATTTACGGCATTTAGCTGATGCTCTTATCCAGAGCGACGTACATCAGTGCTTAAGAAG
>JBBPDC010000129.1:18168397-18178461 GCA_037974485.1 Hemigrammopetersius urotaenia
GTGTGTGTGTGTGTGTGTGTGTGTGTGTGTGTGTGTGTGTGTGTGTGTGTGTGTGTGTGTGTGTGTGTGTCTTTGTGAGCTATAAGAGCAATGAAAACCTTCGATGTGGATGATGAGATTACTTTTATTTATTTTTTTATTTTTGTCACTTAAACTGCAAGTCTCCCCCCCATCACAATTGGAATCGTCCTAGTTACACAAAATATGTGACAAAACTTAAATGTATATATAAATGCAAAATAGATTAACCACTAGCCCTGTAGGTTTGCACTAGTTAAAAGTAGCAGAAGTTCATATCCCATATATGTCACAGTAGGATTTCTAGAGAAACCACATTAGCAAGTCTATTTGCAGTGATTTAGTGTGACATGGTTTAGATGTACAGTTTGCAGGATGTTGTCTGGTGGAGAAATAACATCCATTACTCGTTACATACATTCCAGTTCCAGTGAAAAATACTGTTGTCTTAATGTGGCACAGTACAGCCACCGTGCTGGTGCGTATCTCCTGCAGTCTGCAGTATGCTGGAGGCAGGTTTCCCTACAGCTCAGTGAAAGCTGAGCTTTTTGAGAAGTAACTATGGTTACTGTGCACTGCTCTGCTTGCTGACACTCTGCTGTAGCCGTAACGGCGATGCGAGGACAGAAAGTGATTGGAGGGGGGAGGGGGTGTTTAGAGAGAAGTTTATCTGCAAGTGGTGACCTCAGATCAGCGTTACGCTAAAGCTCAATACAGAGGAACATCTCACACTGTCTGGAAACATAGCTCTTCTAATGATTGGACAACCGCTGCAGTTTCCATCCTGCCCTCTCCTCTTCTCTCCTATGCAACGGTGCTTCGTCGCACTTGGTCCACTGAGAGAAATCCTGTTTATGCTGCCATTCCACCAGTGCTCACAGACACCCACAAAGTGTGTGTGTGTGTGTATGTGTGAGTTTGCGTAGGAGGGAGTAGCAGCAGCTTTGCACTCAGACAAAGAGGCTAGAGCTGATCTGATGGCTATTATCGGCAGCTAGAGACAGAGGTACTGCTAGAGAGGGGGAAAGATAGGGAGAGAGAAAGAAGAGAAACAAGCGGAAGGGAGGGAGAGAGGAAGAAAGCAAAGGGAGGGAGAGTCAGGGAGAGAGAGGAATAGAGGAAGAGAGAGAGAAAGCGGGGGAGCACTGAGGAGCGGGCTGCAGAAGCATACAGATGAGTGTGGGAGTAGTTGATAAAGAGCGCTCTACTAGGCAAGCTGCATGCTCCCCCCTCTCTGTCTTTCTCTCTCCATCTCTGTCTTTCTCTCTCACTCACACACATGCAGAGACGCACATACACATGTTCGTTCCACACACACTGAACGCGGCGCAGCGTCCACAAGCAACAGCTGAGCAGCATCGGGGGACAGGATTTTCAGCTCTCAGCATGTCCAGCGGCCGAAGCCTCTTTACCTTTGGACCTTGACTTCTCCCTCTCCTCCTCCTTCTCATCCTCCTCCTCTTCTCCCCTCTCCCTATCCAACTCCCTTTTTCTGTCTTTGCTTTTTTCTCTGCTGTTTCTCTCTTTTAGCTGCATCATTTTCCCACTCTTTCAAGAAAGAAGACTCTTTTTTCTCTTACCTGCACAGAGGATTCCTCTCCTTCTCTTCTCCTTCCACCCCTCTCTTCCTCTCATCCTTTCTTGTTGCTTCTCACTCTTCTCCCACCCATCCCTGCCTCTAGACTCTTTCCGCTTTCTCTTTTCTTCTTCCCATCTCTTCCTCCTCTCTCTCTAGCCCCCACCCCACCCCCACCCCCACCGCCAACCCTGTCCTCTCTTCTTTGCTGTCCACTCTTGAGTTTCTGAGCATGGCGGGATCCTTTGACAGTCACTTTGCGCGGAACATGATGTGGCAATGTCAGCTGTCTCAGCCGGACTGCCGCTGCTACAGAGTGGACGGTTACTCTCTGCTCAAACGGCTTCCTCTGCACCCCCTCATAGGCCCTCGGTGTCCTGTGCAGTCCGTGGGACAGTGGCTGGACAACATCGGCCTGGTCCAGTACGAGAACCACCTGCTGGCCAATGGCTTCGACAACGTGCAGTTCATGGTGAGTGCCAACACTTCTGCACCCTCTTCGGTGCTGATTTGTGCTTCCTCCACTCTGAAGGCATGAGTTTTGTGTAACTACAGTCTGTGATGTGTTTTGTCTGTAGGCAGTGATGTTCTCTTTGTTTTGTCTGTACTCTTTTGTGTTTATTTTGTCTGTACAAATGTCGTTTCCCCCCAGCACATCTCATATGCAGTCTGCTTTATTCTGTGACTTTGTTGCCTATCTGTTTGAGGTTATCTTTATTCTTGTGGCTGTGTTCTGTTCGTGTTTCACAGTTTGAGACCGTCACTTGCATTTGTTGTTGCACGTTTTGGTTCTTGCAGTATGGACACGTGAGTGTAGCCCTAAACAACCTGCAAACCATGCTCTTGAACATGGTGTTTCTGGTACCGAAAAATTCTAATGTATTTCATTCCAATCTCTTTTTGCAGCATTTGAGTTATGACGGGTGCTCGTTTTCCCCTGTACTGGGTAAAAGAACAGGAAACCTGTTGAGTCAAAACACGGGCTAATGCTGAAGCAGATAGTTAGATTGTAAAATACTGTTTTCTTCTACAGCACAAGAAATTATTATAACTTTATATTCCGGAACCCATTTCTTGGTCATATGACAAGGGAAACCCACACCCCTTAAATGATAATCTCTCAGAGATCCTCCCCCATCACTCTGCAGACGTTCATTTATCCCCCCACCTGCTTTCAGAAGTGTCTGGCTCCTCCATCTGCTGATCATATGCAAACTCAGTCCTCTGCCATTGACTTAGTTTTGCTCATTTCTTTCCAGAAATGAAAGCGACCAGGATAGCAGTCTGTCCTAGATTGTCATAATTGGAAGCTTAATCAAGGCACTCTGAAGTAGCTGTAGACCTAGTGTTTATGGTACCATCTTTGATATGTGCATTTTGAGGGCAAGGAATACCCTACTGTCCTTCATGAAAAAAAGATCTCGATTAGTGACAAAGAAAAGACCTGCACCTCCAAATTATTTTATTCTGTCACAGGTTTTCAACCTTGAATCTATACACCCACTTCTAGACATGGGTATCTAGAACTGGTATTTAATTGGTACCAGTTCATGGTTAATCAATTCCAAAATATTGATAAGCTCCTGGACAAACTGTGCTGAATAATGCACATGAATGAATCCCAATTGTTTAATGCTGGGTTGGATCAGTTGGAAGGACAGGAGCAACGCTTTCCACATCACTACCAGACATTTGTTGACCAGTCTTTTATATCGATTGCTTCTCCCTCATTGTATATACAGGAAGCTCAAGAAACAATTTAACTTCAACAAGGAACTGAACTAAAACAAAGTATTTATAAAATCAAAAAGAACACTGATAAGTTTCAGCTTTGATAAGCAGTATCAATATCGATATCTGCATCAGTAAAATCATAAAGATATCCGCTCAGGAAGGGAGTGTTAAGGAAATTAGTCTTAACAAAACTTAAGTTTTCCTGGCAGGGAAAACACCAGAATGTGCCAGGAAGCGGAGCCTCTAAGTTCAGGGTTAAGAACCACTGCTGTATGTATGCATGCTTGTGTATCAACATAATGGACACAAGTAGTAAAGGTGTTGTACATAGAATGTGGATTTAGAACCCTTCTCCTGGTAACTTTATTCCAACAAGCAAAAAACTGAGTGGGTGGTAATACGTTTGCATTATATAGAACCATGAAGATGTAATGAGGCTTTTAATTATCAAAACATTTCCTCGGCTCAGATTATTATGCCTTTCCTAGAACTATTAACAAACACAAAATAAGGAAAGGAGAATGCGTAGACCTCATGAGTTTGTCAAGTGTCTGTACTTGCTGTCGAGTTAGTGAAGCAAAGTACATCATTAGGACTTGAGACGGTGATTGCAGTTTATTCTCCTTTTTCTGGCTCACTCTGTCCTGCATAAGCAACTCCAAACAGACTGGTTTGTTCACTGTAAAACAGAGAGTGCTTATGCTGTGCCTCACAAATGGCTCTTCCTACCCTTCTCAATATAGTTCACCTTCATGCTCGCCTAATGATCCATTTCACTTAGTCTGTGTAGTTGAAACCTCTGGATTAGTGTTCTTAGTAGGGAACACTAATCCAGAAAATTGCCTCGGTCAACGTTGAACTGGTATAAAAAGATTCCTGGGCGTATTCCCCCATTAGGTACGCTGTCATCTTCAAGGGTTTTAGCTTTCAGCTAATACCGTGCTACATCTCTATGTGAAAATTGTATTTTATTTATCCTTATCAAGTCTAGGAGAAGTATTTTTGAAGAGCAGAAATTGTGAACTCGAGTTCCAGTTGGACTTTTTAATGCAAGATACATCTAGGAAGAGTGGTTTCATTCTTAGGGCTGACAGATTTGTCATGGCACAGCAAATCTCATGGTCTCTGAGACCATTGTGATCTTCAACTGGCAGAGCACACAGGGGACTGTGTGCTTTGTAATTTGGTGGCACAGGAGCTCTCTCTCATTCTCCCTCTCCACTGTAATGAGGGGATTGAAGCTGAGGTGAATACCTGTTCACAGGTAGAATTATGGGATTTGTAGTTTTGGAGAACTAATGAACCAAGATATGCTCATGACAGGTCTGTGCGTGAGAATGGGCGTACATTTGCGTAAATGAATAATTTTGTGGTGACGGATCCTGATTGCCCTCTCCTAGCTCTGACCCGCATCTGTTCCTGTGGTTGCCGAGGCAACCGCAGTGTGAGTGGGCCGATTCATGCATTGCGCCACATTAGAGAAAACACTGTTTCTGCGGCTTGGGTTGAATGTATTCACTTCATGGCATTCGTGTTGTTCCTTTCTTTGTCCATTTACATGTATGTGTGAATTTGTGTATGTAACAAAATGTACGTGACATTCTTTATCATAAACAGGGTGCAGTGAATGCACCCTGGCATCACACATTCAATAAAACAGCACAATAGAAGAATGTCTCCAGTAGTCTCTAGCCTTCTGGCTGGATTTAAGAGCATTAAAGTGTATTTCTGTTCTCATGAGCTTAGAGCTCTAAAAGCGAGATGTGAAGGGGAGAAGTGTGTAAGACTGTCCGCTCACTAAGCAAAGCTGGAATGAATAGTCTTAGAATAGATTCATTTTCATTAAGCTGTCCCTCTGTCGCTCTCTCTCTCCTCTGTCTCTTATTCTCACTATTGTGCACATGGTCTCTTTCTCTCTGTTGCTTGGCAAGCCTCAGCTAGAATAATTGATCATTTTCAAAGGGATCCTTGGCATTTTTTTACCTGCGCCATTGGGTAGATTAAAGTGTAAACTCCAAAGGAAGAGAAATCTACTGCTTTCAGGCCTTCTCTACTCGATATGTTTGCAGCACTTTTCTTATCATCACTGTCACATAAAATCTTTTAAGTGTTTTTTTTTTACCATTTGAATAAATTAATGTTGCGTGAACATTTGAACAAATTAACCAAATGCTCCAAAATAACTTGCATAAAATGTTGCCGATATTTGCAATATGCCCTGAAAAGTTTATTATGACAAAATCTGTTACAATAATGATAAATATCAATAACCACCCAAATAAATATGTAAACACCTTTCCTTTCTGTAAAGTTACTATTTAGAAATATGAGTTTTATTATGGCAGTAAGGTAATGTTTATTCTATTGGTCATGATGACTGAATGGTTAAGATATTGGACGTAAAGGGTGTGTAAGTTTAGACCTCACACTTGGTAGCTTTATTCCAATCAACCATAAGCTAAGTGGACAGAAGATGAGTGTTTAATGATCAAATCCAGTTGTAGATGGTTGAAATCCCACCTGTTGAGTACTTAGCAGACACTATAACAATGTATTAAGAGCATACATTTTTAATAACAGCTGATGGCACAGATTGTGCCCTTGAATAAATTGCCTCAGGATCTCTTTTAGTGGTTATTGAGTGCCAGTGTTTGAGATACTGACAGGTGACAAATGAAATAAGGGTGAAATATGTGAAGGAATGTAATCAGTGCAGATGCTTCAAATTTACTTCATGATGCAGCTAAACTAGTAACATCCTGCCATTCTCTGTGACATGGATACAATGCTGAACAGATCATTAAGATGGCAAGAGAAAATGATCAATGTGACTTTAAAAGTGGGTTTGTTTTTGGATGTTCATAAGTGCATGTGTATTGCACACTAAGAGAAAGGTACAAGCCTGATGGTTGACAGGTGTGTGGTGGCTCTGGAACTGTCTTTTGGAAAAATGTTGTTCAATCCCTCAAGTACAGTTTCAGAGACTTACAAAGATGCATCAAAGCTGTTTTGGCAGCTTGTGAGTTTCTATTTGTCTCATGGAACGTGCTCTGTGTTCAGAGTGCACAGGCTCTGTAGGTACATAGAAATGCAACCTGTATATTCTGAAACTCATGTGTATTTGACAGATGTTGTGTGTAAATCAGTGAGTAAATTGGATTTTTGTTATCGGAAACAATAGGAAATAACTGAAATAAGTCTCATATCTTCTGTCCTAACATTCCTGCTGGATAGATAGCATTTGTGGCAACAGGTAGCCTATCTAATAAAATAGATAGATAGATAAACAACAACAACAATAATAATAATAATAATAAGAAGAAGAAGAAGAAACTGTCACGTCCAGTGGCCGTTAGGGCCACCATGTTTTTGTTAAATCATGCCTGTTCTGTTCATTTTGTATTGTGGGTCTCTGTTGGGGTTCTGAGGGCTTTTATTATGGAGTTTTGTTCTTGTTTGTGTTTTGTTTCACGTTTGCACCTGTCCTGAGTTCTGTTAAGTGTTTGTGTTTCCTGATTGGGTTTTGTCCTAGGCATGGGGGGTATTTAAGTTCTGCTTTGTGTTTATTTAGTCATGAGTTCTTCACCTGATGTACAAACCTTCTGTTCCCTGTTCAGCCGTTTTGTTTTTGGGTTTGCACCGAGTGGCCAGAGTGCCCTGTTTCTTTTGCCTTAATAAACACGCATCAGAATGGAGCTCTGGCATTCGTCTCGTTCCTGTCGGCTTCTAGGTAGCTCCGAGTCTGGGCCTCGCGGACGATAGCGAACGATAAGAAAAGCACTGTTATAGAACACACTTTATCACCTCTAACTAACTATGCCTTTTGTTTCTGTTTGCTAATTTGTCCCCCAAAAAATTATCCCTATTCCTTCCTTACTTTTGTCTTAACTTCTGACTTTTCTTTGACAGGTGTTGTTTAGGTAGAGTGCAGGAACTTGGCTGAATAGTGGACGTTAGTTTAAGTTTAGCTTTACAGGTTTAAGAAACAGATGTGGACTACTTGAGCACTCAGGATAAGAGCATCAGCTAAATCCCATAAATGTAAATGACAGTGATGTTCTTAATTAATCTTGCAGAGGTACTTGGAGGTTAGCAAGGCTTCAGAGATTTCTTTTTCCCATTTTGAGTAGCTACCTGTTGTTAGCTGTCTCATTATTTGACTTTTTTGTTGCAGATTCCCTAAGCCAGTAGAGCAAATCTCTTTTTTGGCACATTACCTGTATAATAACTTTGTTAAGTAGACCGATAAATTTAGCAAACCCACTAAATGAACATACTAGTAAACATTAATGGAGAGCAGAAGATTTTTTTTTCTTTGGGAGCATATTTATTTCATTCTCTTTCTGCAATTGCTTCTGGTTTGTGTTTTGCACATCTAAAAAGATCTAAAGTTTAAAGTTTGTTTTTTTCCAGGCTGAATCATGACTCAATCCAACCTCTGCCTCAGAAATCAAGGTCCAAGCTGAACCATGAAAAGGGTGCAGTTCCCCCCAGAATGTATCTCGTCAAATGACTGGCATTTTTGAACAGACAGTGCTCTGGTTAGTTTCAGGTTAGTTACGTCTTCATGTTGTGCATTAGAGCATTTTTGTTAGCAATCGCCCATGATGGACTGTCTCATGAATTAACAAGAAGAACGCTAAAATCTTTTAGACTCTCTTAAACTTCCATGGACGTCGGCAGAATCGAAAAGACTTTTTCCATCATGTATGCAAAGTTGCCTGGTCATGCTGAACAGTAATGAACAGGGTCAAACCAGCTGAAAAGTACCTTCACACAGATAAATGCATTTGTGTACTCCCACACACACCCACATATGCACACACATACACACAAACACACAAGCACCCCTGCACCTGCTCCATCAGTAGGTCATTATTATGTAAGACTGCGCTATCTGTTTGCTCCAGCACGCTCCGGATGACTGGGACATCTGAAAGAACCTCATAAAGACTGTTCCCCTCTCTTCTCTGCCCCCCTTCTTGCTCATCTCGATCTGCTTCTCATTTGGTATAAATATCTGATGGAGTGAGCCCCACTGAAATGCCTTCAGATATGATTAATATTGAATGGCATGCCGCTGCTTTGTCGCAGTGTTTTCCAGTCTCTGATGAAGCTGGGAAGCAATAAAGCTTCTTCTCATGTCTCACCCCTTCAGTGTTGGTGTGTGGTGGCCTTGCTCCACATGTGAGTGCTGGAAGTCAGAACACTCCAGCTAAATGCGCAACTGTGGAGAGAGGGAGCTGGTCAAGGTCTTTGCTTTCTGATAAAAGAGCTTTGTGCTGACGAGACGAATAGATGTTCAGCGCTACTGAGCCATTCATTTCCAACTTTCTTGTGAGTAGCACGTGTTTGTGCCTCTAATCTAAGATACATTTTTGACTTTCATGTCCAAACGAATGCCCTCCTGCTGAGGAGACAGGCCGCCTAGATCAGCATTCTTACTCTGAGAAGTTTGACATGTGTGACTTCAGAAGCCTCAGTTTTTCTATTGGGAGAGGGTCTATGTTCTCTTGTTCTGGTTAGACTATTTTTATCCAGTCTATTTTTGAGAAGAACTCACTTTCATGTGTTGCATCACAGTGTTTATTGCCATGGATACTTTCTTGCCTACTTGTCTAAGGTAACTGATGTTCTGCATGTTAATAAAGAGGTGTAGTCGTGAAAGCATGGTGCCATTATTGTTTAATTAATTATCTGTTTTTCACAACGTGTCACTTGAATGATAGCAAATACACTTTATTCATTTTGCTCTGTAAATATATACTTTCGTTATGCATTGGGAATGGCAGAGCTCAACCAAGCGCAAAATACAATATTTTTTATGTAGATCATGCTTTTGACCATCTCTTTTTTTCCTATAAGAACTTCTTCTGTGAATTTTGACAGCAAAAAAAAGTGTTACAGCTGTTAAAGTAACTTTTTCATCCTAAGTGTTGTTCGGTTTGTGAGTTGTCTGCATAAGTCACAAATATCATACATATACTATATGGACAAAAGTATTGAGACACATCTGTTATTCAGGGTATGGGCTAGATCTTAAAGTTTCAGTATACCAAGCCATTTTGGACAATGCCATGCTTTCAGCTTTGTGGACACAGTTTTAGGAAGAACCTTTTCAATTCCAGAGTGACTGTACCCCAGGGCAAAAAGTTCGGTGTGGAAGAACTTGACTGGACGCACAGAGCCCTGACCTCAACCATCCAACACCTTTGGGATGAACTGGAAAGGAAATTGTGTGTCAGAATGAATGGGCACAAGTTCCCACAGAAACTCCAAAATGTTGTGGAAAGGCTTGCAAGAAGATTGGAAACTGTTGTAGCTGCAAAGTCTAATCCATATTAAAGTCTATCTATTTGTCAATAACGTCCGTGTTTGGTGTAATGGTCAGGAGTCCCATTACTTTTGTCCATAAAGCATATATTATTTGAATCACCTTCTTGGTGGTGGTAATGTTGCATCCTTTTGAAGCATGATAGTTCTCAGCGAGAGCTAGCCAAGCTAAAGTAGTCTCCACACAGTAGGATTAGTTTTAACATAAGATAAGAAGGAAACTGTCACGGTCTGGACTGGTTAACGCCGTGTTTTCTGTTTTTCTTAATACTTGGGTTTTTCTGTTCATGTTTTTGGTCATGTTTTCTGTTTCCTATTCAGAGGTTTTAGTATTTGGTTTCATCCTTGGTTTCCCTATTCCAGCGTTGTGCTGAGGTTGTTTGAGTTCTAGTTTGTCTTATGA
>JBBPDC010000129.1:18178561-18190987 GCA_037974485.1 Hemigrammopetersius urotaenia
CTCCACTTGCGGCAGAAGGGTTAAACAACAGCTCTGACAGAGACACAGAGGGGGAGAGAGAAAGGAGGCGGAGAGAGAGAGAGAGAGAGAGAGAGAGAGAGAGAGAGAGAGAGAGTGCGAGAGAGTGGGTTTACAGCATTAAGGCGCATGGCTGCGGAGAGACTGATCTGCAGAAGCAGACCAGCTCCTCTCTGGATGGGAGCAGAGTATCCATAGTAACCAGGCAGAGGGAGGACGAGGAGTGCCGGACCAAAAGCGAGGGAGCAAGCAAATGGGATAGAAAAAGAGCGGGTTAGAGAGTGAGGGAGGAGAGACTGAAAGAGTAAAAAAAAAGGAGAGAGTGAGCGAGAGAGAGAGAAAGAGAGAGCAAGAGGCGTGCTGAGAGTGCTGGAGCTGGAGGATCAGGGAAGCTCTGGAGAACATCTGAGTAGCGTGAGGAGACTAGAGAAGGAGAGAGGGGGGGGGGCCTGTATTTTTGTGAAGAAGGAGCAGAATTCTCTGTGTCTTGGATGTGTCCTGGTGTGCTGGTCACTAGAAACATCACATCTCACCAAAATTAGAAGCAGAGAGAGAGAGTGTGTGTGTGTGTGTGTGTGTGTGTGAGAGAGAGAGAGTAGGTGGTAGACGGGAGTAATGCTCTGAGTAAAGAGATGTAGTGAAACATCTTCTTGAAGAACCCAGGATATTACTCTTATCAGTTCCAGTGCATCTACAACTGCTAAGAAATCAGGTAAGTGTTCACACAAACACACACACACAGCAGATGAAAGAGTGTGGTGACAGCCAGGGAGGCGGAGAAGAGTGGAGAGTTCGCTACGGTCGAGTGTTTTAGATCAATGCACTGTGAAACCTTTTGTTCTCGGTTTGCTGCAGTACCTGCTTTTATTTTGCTCTCCTAGATTGAATCTGGGCTGTACATGACTCTCTTTCCTTCTCATTCTACTCTCTCTCCCTCTCTCCCTCTCTCTCTCTCTTTCTCGGTGCACGTGTGTGTTTATGTGTGAGTGTGAGTGTGTGTGTGTGTGTGTAATGGGTGTATTCACCTGTGTGTGTGCGTGTATGTTTGTCCTCATGTACCCCAGCGTACTGTGTTCTCATAGTCCTCTTGATCTGCAGGTGTCAGAGTTCAGTGTTGTGACCCTTCCCATTAGACTGCATTATGCAGAAGTCACTAGAGCTGAAATTATGCTATAATAGATGTGTGCACTGCTCCTTTGCTCTTATATGATGCCGAAGTGCTGTAGCAGCACTGTATTAATCTCATCACTATGCCGTTTGCATACACGTAAAATAAGCTCTCTGCAGTGGACTCCAAAGTCTAGCTCTCAGTATGAGCGACACCATGGGTCTGGTGCAGCTGGAAGTTTTCTGCAATTATTGCTGTAACCTGGGCATTCTTGATAATGTTTTTCTTATCTGTGAATAATATCATTCTAGCTGAGCAACCCCAAAGATATTAATTTTAGAAGTGTTACCTTAATGTTCAGTTTTGGTTATTGGAGTGTTGACATGCCTAATTTGAATGTTAAAAATGGCCAATTTTCTTAATGTACCCAGAAAGTTGGAAGAGTACTGCTCCAGAACAACGTTAGAACACAGGCGCTGCATAAAATACTTTATACTTTATACATTGTGGGAACTATAATCAGCACAATGTAATGTGTTTGAATGTCCATATAAGTTCTGAGAATGTTCCCTTTTTGCTGTGATTTTGCCTTCACTGTTTTCAGCTCTGACCTTCCCACATCAACACCAACAATTGAAGAAAATATCTAACATAATCTTTATCAGACAGCTGGGTACACAGCACAGTTTCTCCAATTCAAGCAAATCGGTTGGTTAATTGCTCATAATAGGCTCACTTTGTGCTTAATGACTAATCAGTTGTTGGTATACTTTGGCTGATATGCTTGTTGTTGGTGATTTAGATGATTGGTTTATTGGTGGTGAGCAGGTGTGGTAGAGCATACTGGTTATTTGGAAACTGAGTGCAGATTGATTTCAGTGATGCTTGTCAGGCATGCGATTGCATTGAGCAATGCTGTTGTGCCGGCTGCATGCTGATTGGTCAGTTGGAGTTTGATTTGATGGTTAGTTATGGGGGTATTGAGATTGCACACCTCCACAGAGCTTTGTTCCTGGAATGTTTTGTGCACACAGTATATCACAGAACACGCACAAAGTCTGCATTACTCGAAAGGCCTCAGTGTCTCAGACAGACTGCAGCAGGACTGCACTCTCATTCCCCTACAAAAACACCAGCTGTTCCTCAATCTGTGTGAGACAAAACACAGTCAGAATAAATTACAACACTGAACTAACTGTATGTATATAGGAACTTTGCTTTGAAACTTAATTGCAAGGCCATCATTCATGGTCAAATAATCAGATAATGGTGGTCCATGCAAGTGTTGTAGTCAAGTCTTTTAGGCCCTGTTCATTAGGGGTGCAACGGTACAGTCAGTTCATGATGCAGTTCAATAGATCATACATGTATAGGGGTTTACACATGACTTTTCTATGTGTCTCATGTGAGATCGTTTATGATCTGAGTTTGTGACCATACACAATTACCACATCAGTCTCTCCTTGCATTTGTTAGACAAAAGTGTTCTGTGAGTCTGTTCATTTGATGGATGCACAGTTACAACAGCTTAAATTGCATGGATTACTTGTGCAACTTGTAAACTAATGAAAAGAAGGGGAAAAAAGATGCTACGCAGTTGCTTTCATATCTGATATGGTGACGCAATGGTCCTTTGTCACCGTCAAGGACACATTGAGACACTTTAGAGTGCACACTACAAATGTAATGTGTTTGGATGTGTTCATCTCCACCTCTAAAAACGGTTTGCCTTACTGAATCATGACAGCGCTTGGTAATGGATTGTTCCCCATCTGTACTCAGCTGTCCAGTTCAGTTCACCCAGGACACATGTAAGAACAGGTGTAGGCAGGCCCTCACCTTCGGGTCATAAAGACTTGAGTACTTTGCAGTGGAAACCTCATGACAGAGGGTCTTTAATGTCAAGCTGGGAAATTTCCAGTTTGGCATGTCCTCCCTTGTCTTTAGCAGTTCTCTGTGCACAATGATACTCCTTTCTGAACTCCATAAAAGTCAACAGCCAGCATTTTTGCTTGAGGAATGTGTTGAACTGGTAGTTTCAGACTTCTTTTAGAACATTTTCCTTGCACGTCCTAGCAGGTTCTGGGGGCATAATTAAGAGGGATATTGCTTCTTGGTTTTAATGGATTTCATAAGGCAAGCTTACAAATCATATCACATATTTGCCCAATTTTCATTCTCTCTCTTCTATTAAAAACAATTATTTTTAATGGATGCAAATTCTTTTCTACTGTTAGAAAGAATTGTTGCTGATACATCATCTTAACTTTATCTGATGATCTAAATTAAAAATGCATTAAATGCTTGCTTTTCCAAAAAATGTTTCAAAATCTACTTCTTTATATGGTGTAAAAAATAATTAACTGGTTTGCCAGAACGTCCCCTGGGTCCAGAGCAGCCTTTCCGAACCTTCCTAGATGAGATCAGGGGTATATTCACCTGCCTGCCTTTGTGCAGTCAGCCTGATGCAAAACTGAAATATGATTCACTTAAAAAAGTAACCAAGCAGGCCTTGTGAACTCTGCACACTGGGAAGAATGAGTGTTCCACAGCTAATCTGCAGGCTATGTGTCCTTATGGTGCTCTCTCAGCAGTGTGCACAGCTGTACGAGAGCCCAGAACGGAGCATCCACACACACTGTCATTTTTAGAGGTGTCAGAAGTAACCGTGGGGTGGCGGTAGCTCAGTGGGTAGGATACTTGCCTCCGGACCAAGAGGTCACAGGTTCGAATTCTACCTTCAGCAGACCACCTCTGGGTCCCTGAGCAAGACCCTTAACCCCAAGTTGCTCCAGGGAGAGACTGCCCCCTGTAGTAACGGAATGGAAGTCGCTTTGGATAAAAGCGTCTGATAAATGCTGTAAATGTAAATGTAAGTAACCAGTGTTACAGTCACATTCTGTCACTTTGGAGAGGATTTAATGTAGTTTGTTCCTTACCTGAAGAAAGTGGGGTTGTGTCTGTATTAGTGTGAAATCACTGTACGAAAGCCTTCTAGTATAAAACAAAAAAGACCACATATATTTCTGCTGCAGAGTCCTCTGCTGTTATTCAGCTTTGAGAACGACAGATTTTGTGCATCGCCTACCCCAGTTATATTCCCATTTTAGCAAGCATGTATGAGTCGGTGGGGAGGTGTGAGGATGCCTGCATGAGGCTTGAGTGCAGATTGCTGGCTTCTCTTGCCTTTGTGTTGTGTTTCTTGTTTTCTCTGCTTGCCTCTCTCCATCTCTGATCTCTCCCACACACTGCACACGATTCCTACCCTTGCATTTGCTTACTGCTATTGGCCTAGTGGTTACGTGAAGCACCTTTTCTCATTGGTCCATCACGTCTGTGCTAGTAGTCAGCCCGTGTGCCGTTGGTGCTCTGTTGTACAGTATATATTGCTTTACTTTGCCTTGGAGGCCTGCAGATTTTTACGCATAGCCCCAGCGCTGCCTCTGTAGTTGCTAGGTAACCACCTGACTCTGGTTCCTCTCCAGTTGTCCCCTGGTCAGGAGGCGCTGGTTATAAATGGATTTGGAGATGAATACGGTTTAGTCACGATGGCGCCTGCTGCCGTGTTTGAATGCTAACCCATAATGATAATGGAGAGTTTAGGGCAGCGGTTGGGACCAACCATTGCTGTACTTTATACTGGACCAACACCCTTTCCTTCAGTCACTGTGTGCTAACATAGCTGCAGATACTCTCGTGGGGAAATGCACAGCAGCAGCCTGAAATATGAATTATAGCAATGAATGGATTCATGAGTTGATATTAAAACTGTACCAAAGCATTCTCACATGCAGAGAGCACACACACTGACCTCATTACGCTGTCTGTGAGTTACTTGGCACATCATTTCAGTAGTATGTCGTCTCTGCAGCAAAGGGAGCATTGATTTAACAATAAATGGATCTTCCAGCAGAGGGCTACTGTGGGCATATTATGCTCTGGAACATAAGAAATGCATGTCCCTCCCATGGTTCAATGTGGTGCTTTGTCAAATATATGAAGACAGCTCACAATTCAATACACACAGCTGATTGTAGAAATAGCTGACAAAAGAAATCATGTTTGATTTCTGTATGTGTTTGTGTGTTTGTGTCAGCATGTCTGACCATGGCCCGAAGATGAAGAACTGGCTGAGGATTGAGACAGACATGGCCATGTGTCGTCAACCAGAAGAAACAAACGCCTTCAGCTTCTTCCTTTTGCTCTTGGCTCATTCGTCCAATCATATCTGTGCCTCCAGCTCATTACCCAGTCCCCGCGCTCATGCTTCTTTTTCTTCTTAAATAACCCAGAGAGGAAGATGGAGTGGGGGGCTGGGTAAGTGCTGGAGGAAGAGAAGTGAAATGTTGAAGATGGGGGAGGAGGTGTTTAGGGAATGGTAGGATGTTGTTTGGGTGCTGCCGCAATAGTGTGGGACAGCCATAAAGACAGAAGGGAAGCAAGAAAGAAGGACATTGTTTTTGTGAGGTCATTAAAAATCCAATGCTCCAACGGTGCAGCGAGCAGAAACAAGGCTGCTTTCATGTCAGTCCCATCAGCCTGTGTGTGATCCGCCAGGCCTCTCAGCCTCCGAGGCCTCAATTAGCAGAGAACTTATCATCTGTGCTGCTGCTCACTCTATGGTCTACTGCTTTCGTCTTCATGGACTCCAGGCATGACATCATGTAGGGTGATGTGTCTATGGGGTATTGGCCTGGCCTCATCTGACCCTTTGACAACCAAGTTTTCTTTATATAATTCTGTTATGTGTGCTTGTTCACTTTTTAGACATTAACTAGTATGACATTTAGACTGTTGTTTATAGTGACAAATCATTAAAAATCAATTTTAAACCATTTCCCTGTACAGATGTATTTGGTGCGAACAATACGTGTTGGTGACATGCCATACCATTTTCAAGCCATTTTTAAACTAACCCAATCATACAGTATTGAAGAAACATTTAGAATAAGGGGAAAACTGTGAATTATGTTTTTGCTGAACTATTTTGATGAATGGGTTTCTTTTGTTAACCTGTTTATATCTTTAGCTGTAGGCTTCTGCATGAATGGGTAGAATGTGCTGAACAAAAGTATTTTCTCCAGAAGTTTTTAACTAGTCTACTGAGCTGACTAATGGAAACGTCAATGGAATGATTTGTTGTTTGTCATAGCCACCTAGCCACAGTACAATACTTGAGCAAATGCAGACAGTGTTAAATATTTGGCTGTGTTTCTACTTGCATTGTTCACTAACACACCACACCGGGTAAACGCGTCTCTGTGATCCGGAATCCATCCATCCATCCACTATCTGCCCCTTTTTCCCACAGTAATCCGGAATTATACACAGATTCAAAATCCAATATCTGTCAGAAAATTCAAGATTGAGCACAATGTTTTTTATGTTGTGTTTCGATGTAAAAGCATTTGAGGTCAGGTTGTACATGTTCTGTAAATAAATCTAATGTCCTTTGTGTTCAGCTCCTGGTTTTTGTATGTTTGTGTTTGGGTGTGAGACTCCTGCCTCCATGTCAGCATGGGTGTGTTTGTCTGGCGAAACAGCGATTATGGTCACTCTTCATGCCCACTGAAGCTAATCTTTTAATCAGCCCTGTTCCTCTTCACTCTCCCTAGCCTAATGGGATTAAAGTATCCGCTGAACTCCAAAACTACTGCAATGACAAAAAAAAAAGACATTTCCTCCACTGTGCAGTGCAGTGCAAGGAAGAGGAAGTGACTCCCTCCATCTGTATGGAAGGCCATCCAAGCTTGCCAGCCTGCCTTCATGATTAAGAATTAAGCATGTAAAGTAGAAAAGTAATGGCCTGTGCTTTTGCATGACTAAGTGAATACAAGGATGGCAGTGACTAACATCAGCCATTCATTAAGATGACAGTTGCCAAAGGGAATGCTACACTACGCCTGATGCCTCTGTATTTTTAAAAGCCCTGTATTTATATATTTTTTTATAAATGCCAATTTATATGCCTGAATAACCATCCAATATGTTGGCCCAGTGATATATCAGTTGATATATCAGATATGAGGTTTTGCTAATTGTGTACTTCATTCAAATGCAGCACTTTTTAAATGGTATCTTCAGCAGAGACCTGCTAATAAATCTATGAACAAAATTGTGTTGAAAGTCTACAATTAGTTGGACCAGTTAAGACTATTTACTTAACACTTAGAGTTTCAAATCACATGATTTTTTATGTTCCAATTTCATTATTGCAAAACGATGTTTTGCCTGCTCATATAACTTTAAAAACATTCACAGCTTTTTAAATAAAAAAAATTTCACTTCAGGATTAAATGTGAGCGAATGCAATTATTTGTCATCTACTACAGGATATTGCAACTAGTCATGATATCATTTTAATCATTAAACATTCTTAAAATATTTATATATACTCATATAATCAGAGGTATAGTTATATTTAGGTATTTTGTCATCTTGCCTGAAGGAAATGGACTTGGAGAGGGAAATGAGGTTGAGTCTGAAATATGGATTTAAAAGTGAACCAAATATGCATGCTTGCATGTATAGGTATGTTTGTGCTGTATATAGTTGTGTTGCAAAATGGATTTTTGCAGTTTTGAGGCTGAAGATGAGATATATCTCATCAAGTGGATATGGGCTTGCAGGACAGCCTGGACACATTAATATGCATGTTCTGCAGTATAGTCCAGGGGGTATAGCTGCAGGACAGGACTGCATGGCAAGCCTAAATTCCCCACAGACAGGCCAGCATTCGAGACAGGTTGGGGAGGGGGTGAGTGTGGTCTACTAGTGCAGAAGCTTTGACTGGGCTTTCAAACTGGGTTAATGACAACACTGCTGAGAGTTCATCCCTCTAAAAAAGTTCACAAACAAGCCTGGCTTACTTCAGATACAGACAGAGAAATCCTGTTTTTATGGTAATGTACAGTTCAGTCGATACTGTATTTAGCTCAGAAATGTTTGTTTGTTGTCATTTTTAGCAGCCTGTGCTCCCCTTTTACTTCTCTCTTTGATTTGATGCTGTGCTGTATTAAAAATTCAGTATGCTTATTTGGCTGGGGTGGAAGACTGAACTGGAGCCACGGCACAATACTGATGGCCAGGAATGTGTGAAGGCCAGAGCGCACTGACCAAACAAACACAAACAAACTGACCAAACAAACACAAATGCTCAGTTGGTTAAAGACAAGTGCAAACATTAGAATGGTGATGACTGTTCCAGAATATTTGGTCAGTGTGCTCTGGTCTGTGATTGTCAACACAGTGCGGCATTGTCAAAATGGACATCTTAGCATGTGAAGGGCATCTTCTCCTCTTACTCCTCCAATTTCTTCTGATTTTGCTCTTATAACCTTGCTCTTATATATTTCTCTCTCTCTCCACAGGTCCTTAAGATCAATTTAATTGGACACAGAAAACGAATTCTTGCATCACTTGGAGACCGGCTACATGAAGACCCTCCACAGAAACCTCCACGAGCGATTTCTTTGAGAGTTAGTCTCGATCACCCCACACACACACAAAGACACACTCTCAAGACAAAACATACCACTTGAAAAAACGATCTGTATATTTGTTATGCTCCATAAGGTTTCACTACCACCATTATGCTTGTTTGCTACAATAAAAAGTAACATTTAAAAATACTAATTAAGCCTTTAGAAATTATGACTTGTTTGTTGACAAACCTCACAAACATTATAGGTGGAAAATAGCGTTTTTGGCTATGTTGAATTAAAACCTATAAAGTTACATAAAATGACAATATGAGACTTTTAAAAATGTAGGATTGGAGAACATGCAGGTAACTGCATCTCCTGTTTTCTCTTGCTCTTCTGTATCAGCTCTGCAACTGTCCTTAGGGACGCCTTCACTTCTAATTAATGCTCTCTTGTGTAAAAGAAAAAAGTGCTAAGAATGTTCATTCGCTTTCACATTTACAGCATGAAGAGACCAGAACTAGCCTTCACACACTACACATCTTCCCCTTTCACAAACGTAAAGAAGAAAAATCCTCTCAAATGATTTCATTGTGCATTCAGTGCCAGTCATATACCTCTTACTGTGATGCAGCTCATGGTTCTGGCTCTGGGGACTGAAGGTGCTCTTTCTGCAAAAGTGTATGGATCATATTGGGTGTTTTCCAATGACCCAAAGGCAGCAAAAACTCTGCTACAGACCTCTTCTATATGTAACACTAAGGCCAGGGCAGTGCAATTCACGCCAGATGCCCAGAATATCTTTTTATTTATTTAAGCAGAATTTCGTGGTCTGAGATTTTTTTCTATTACAGCTCATTCCCTGTGGGAATCTGTCCTGTCAGGTGCCTTTTCTCATGCTGCCTCTGCTTTTCTGGCTAGGACTCAGTCAAATAATAAGTGTTTGACTCTTAACACGTGAGCAGGCACACACACCATCTGACTGGTGCAGTGCTTGGCATGAGGAAAGACATGAATTCTGTCATCTTCTCCCAAGAACGCTGGCAAAGACCCACTGCCAAAGAAGGCACTTGGCACTGCTGGCGTTTAAACCTGAACATCTAATACAAGTTTTACTCAATTTTCCCCATTACCCCCAATTTAGTCGACTAGCCAAGACATGTTTGTCTGTAGTTTGCTTCAGGAATTTTGCACTGTAGCCACAGGGCTGATGTAATAAATGCTAACATGTATTAAAAACTCATGACTGCCAATATGCATGTCCAGATTATCACACACTTGCATTAATGTAGGCCTGTATCTGTAACAGACTCCTCGTTTTTGGATGATTTATTGAAAAGTAGAAATTGGGTTTGAACTTTTTTCCTTTGGTTTTCTCTTTTGTGTTACGACAATGAAGCTCCAGCGCCGTTTACTTTCAGTTCAAAGTTACGGACCGTTTGGGAGAAAATTGTTATTATTGTTTCTGTAGGTACATCTAGTGATGCTTCCAGGAGCATCGCTGATTATGTGTCCAGAGGTTTTAAAAAGAGGTACTTACACAGTATTAGCTTAATATTTATCAAATAAATGAACCTTATATAGTTCAGTAAAAAGTAGTGGTTGTAGTTTATTGTTCTCTTTAATTTGGCCGTGAAAAATGTAATGAATATCGTGATGGAAAACAGAGCTACTGTTGTCACATTGAGTTTATCATCTGATGCTGTGTTTTCTCTGTAGTCATTGTTCTTAGCCTGGTTGCATGAGAGCTGACAGAGAGCAGAAACCACTTAGTTTGATGTGTGGAACCCAACGATGTGCTCAAATGTACACTGTGGCATGTTAAAAAAAGAGTAGTAGCAGCCATTATAAGGCCTTTTGGGGTAATAGAAAAAAAATAGCATCAATTAGATTCAGCACACCCTGATGTAGTTTGTTCAGAAAGTTGATTCACTAATTTTATCATTATTCTTTATTATATTCATAATGTATTATTCTTAAAATTTCCTACTGTTTCGCCCCCATCAGGAGCCCGGTGGAAATCACACTCCTCCTCAGCTTTCCCCATCTCTAAGCCAGACAGCCTACCCCAACGCCGGCTCGCTCGACGTTCAGCACCTCATCATGCAGGCTGATGCCAGACGCAGACGCAATGACAACTACTTTGAGGACGTTCCACGCTCCAAACTGGAGAGGCAGATGGCCCAAGTCAGTATGGTGAGTCAGTGCACTTCAATCAAGTGCTACCTCAGAGAGTTGCTGTATATAATAGATTGTGGTAGCTGAGATGGAGAGTGTTATTTATGTCCCATAACAGTACAGTAATCCCCCGCTTTTTGCAGGTGTTACGTTCCAAGAGGACCCGCGTATAGTGGGAAAAACGCGTTATTGTGTTTTGGTGAAAAATATGCATATTTTATATTTTAAACCCTAAATATGCCCCCAGAACACTTTAATTTCATTTAAACCCCAGTTTAGTGCATTATCCTTAAAGAAAATGTAAAGGTAAACCCGTATTCGAATTTAAATTCACCACAGAGATATGCAACTCAGCAAGTTTCGGGACAAAAATATTGGGACAACTCGGTGTTGTGAACAGTTTTCAGAGAATTAAACCTGATCTACTCGTGCTAAACATTCAAATGAGGGCTCGCTGGAAAGTGTCTGAGTGCTTTCCCTACCGAGATATGCAACTTGGAAGGTCGCGGGACAAATGTTTTAGGACACCTCGGCGAGGTGAATGGGTCCCCTTGTGTGAAAACATCCAGAAAAAATATATTTATTGGCACAAAAAAGCAGAGGATATTTGCAGTTTCTGCATTATTGTGGGGAGTTTGGTTCTCAAATAAAATCTGTATGTGACTGAATCTGTGATTACAGATCCGCGTAAAACTGGGGGATTACTGTATATGAAAGTCATATGTCAATGGAGTTTGCTGCTTGTTTGTGTGAGCACTGACATTTGTGTAGTTGATATAGATCCCAGTAAAAGAAATGGAGGGGTTTTATATGTAGCCCTGTTGTATAACAAGCTTTTTAGATGAATGGGATCTGACATTTATCGAACATGCCACAAAGTGACCAGTGTGGTCCTCCTTCCTTTATAATATCTAACCTCAGTGGCAGGTGACATTTCAGTGTAAGTGTGTCTGTGTGTGTGTGTGTGTGTGTGTGTCTTTTATCTTTTATTATGTTGATAGAGGGCTTCACTACTCACACTAACTCCCGTTTACATCTGTGCGTGTGTTTGTGTTTCCATGTGTGACTGTGCTTATGTTTAGGGGTCTTTTGATCTTGCGTGGTGCTGATGGAGCGCTTATCACAGGTTGCACTCACTGCTGTTCACGTCTCTCTTAATTGTGTGTGTGAGAGTGATTACTTAACATGAATGGAATGATTCACTGCACTCTAAAGCATAATGACTGAGGATAAATAACACCTCTGTCTGTCTCTTTATTGGTCACTTCAGCTTCTCTAATAAGTGAAAACAGATCTGTACCAGGAGCAAAAACAGTTTTAGCAGATTTTATTGTATATACAGAAGTTTGAGATATTATAGGGAATAAAATTGGCCTGTGCAAAAATATTGACATTTTTTTATTTTATAATTTTTTTTTCACATTACTACTAATAGTTATAGCAAAGGTGCTTTGGATAAGGCTGTCTTCCAAACGCCATCATTAAAAACGACACAAACATATGACTGTTCTAACATCTGTCATCACCTTTTGTGTTTCAGCAAGGGGAATGGTGTGAACCAATCACGTTGCGGCCTCCCAATGAGGCGACATCTTCCACTCCTGTACAGTACTGGCAGCACCATCCAGAGAAGCTCATATTCCAGTCATGCGACTATGAGGCCTATGTAAGTGTTTGTGTGTGTGTGTGTGTGTGTGT
>JBBPDC010000129.1:18218742-18228815 GCA_037974485.1 Hemigrammopetersius urotaenia
GGATTTTAAAAACCTGCGTTAACGTGCGATAAAATAATTGTCGGCGTTAAGTAAATAATGCGTTAACGCGATAATAATGCGTTAACTTTCCCAGCCCTAATTTTTTATTAATTAATAACTAATCATTTTTACAGTTGGCGGCGAGTACATAAAGAATTATATATCGCCACAAAATAAAATATTGTATCTGCTGTTTCCAAAATTATTAGTTCGGTTCGAAGAAAAAATGACTGAATCTGAAACAACAGAGAGGTTTAAATTCATTACCCTTAACAAAAATGTACACAGGAGCGGACCGCCAATCCGCACGCTCTGGAAAAGTCCCGAATGACCGTCCGGTGCACCGGGACTTTTCTGTAACACACGGATTGCCCATTTTTAAACCTCTCTTGCTCTCTCTTACTCTCTCTCTCTTTCTATGTGTCTCTCTCTCCTTCGTAGCATACATTTCACAGCTAATGTTGTGGTCTTTCTTTGTAAATCTCTAAACTGTTAGAGGGCCTGTAGCATTTCTATACTTCATAAATATACTTTTATATTTGGTAACAGAGACACAATAAGCAATAAGAAACATTTGCAAAATGCTGCTCAACAATTACCACACATTGTCTTCTACCTATAGTTGTTGCTTTGACAAATAATAAAGTAGTTAGAACATCTATACAGAACATCTTGTTAATATGAAAGTAAAGCCATGCTCTAGTCAGGCAGGCTAATGGTGAGTGATGGATAGAAAAATCATACTAGCTGCTGCGATGATTAATTGAGCAGCGTCCTGACGGAGACGAGTGCGAGATCCATCACAACTCATTATTGCCCCATACACTCATCTGTCACATCAAGCAGTGGACAAAATGAAGTGCTGAAGGAAGCTTTTTTTTATATAACACTGATCTATGGCCAGTTTTGTGGTTGTCTTGTAATGGTCCCTCTTGTAATGTGGTTTCTGTTTATCTTGTTTCTTGAATTCTTCAACTACACAATTCCAGCTGTGCTGCTAGGCCACTCATGTTCTCATTTAATTAAACTGCGGTCACACCAGTCGTGCTTTCCCTGCAAATACAGATAACGCCAGCCAATCACAAATATCTTCTTGATTGAGAATGAAACAGCTAGCAGAACAAAGGGGTCACTAAATTAACATTGAGAGAATGCAGAATTGAGAGAAGCAGAAAATGAAAAAAAAGATCATTCCTTATTTGAAATTGTTTAAGCTAAAAGGATGAAACAAAAATATATGCCATACTTGCAGTGAAGAGAGTCAGAGCCTCGCATGCGACTTGAACGGAAAAGTTTAACACGTGATGGGTTTAAGTTTTTTTGTTTTACTGTTTCACTTTAAACAAATAGCAAACCAACTGTCAATTCTGTCAGCTAATAGGCACACATGCTGGACAGCATCGCGCTGAGTGTGCCCTCCTATACACCCAGAGAAGGCCAGTCATGCTCCGCTTAATACCCTGCAGATGGCTACACTGGAAATCAAACTCATGGTCTACCAGTGACAGGGCCAAATAAACTAGATTAAATCAACAATCTATTATCCACATTCTTAAAAATACCTCTCAAATGTTAAGTATGAATCCACACCTGCAGCCATATTATGGTTGTTTAGAGATGACTGAATAAAACATGATACATTTGAATGACATGATACTCACCATCTAAGTAGACCATTACAAACTTAAATCTGAGCCTTAACCAGTAGATTGGACATAAATCTTTGTGTGTGAATGTTTCTTTGCTTGTGTGTGTGTTTGTGGGAGAGAGAGAGTGTTATAGTACCTTGATGTATCCTCCAGTAGACACAAGAGTTTTGTTATCAGGAGAGAAGTGCAGGTCAGTCACCCAGCCTCCGTGGAAGGAGTCCATAGAGTCCTTACTCTCACGAGAACAGATCTTCAGGAGCGTTCCATTCACCATGTTCCACAGCTGCGTGTAAAAACAAGCAGAAGGAATCATCACTGTTGCTGTCTACAGCATTCTAATTTTAACTGTCCAAAGTATAAATAATGCACTACACTGCAGACCTACTGAATGCAGCTCCAGGCTGAGGAGGGACAGTTTCTACTCTTATTGCCATAAATGTTCAAAAATGATGAGCTGCTAAATCTAACTATACATCTGACTAGATTTCACAATAAGGCACACAGAGATTACAATATGTTCATGTTTCCATGGCAACCAAATGTGGGAGCACTTCCTCTTCCTTGTCCTTGCCAAAGCAGTAAGAGTGTATAAATAATGGCGAGTTTGAGTAAAGTGGCACCAGAGGGCTTGAATTACACACATCAGAGTGTGGTGTGTTACTGCTGCAGGCCGCTCTCTCGCTCTGAGCAGCATGTTTAATGGATAAGGCACAGCTTCTGTAGTTTACACAACTGAACACTACGGCTGTTCTCCCACAGCCAGAGACAGAGAGAGACTGACGGTTTGGCACATGAGACAGGTGAGTTACAGGTGAGCGCAAAGGACACAAAAGGAGAGAAAAGAGGAAGAAATCCGCAACTCATGGAACTGAGGCTGAAATCTCCATTCTGATATAAGTACCTGTGCTGGTATGTCATTTAATAGTAGAAGTACGGACCCCTGCAGTCCCTCTGTCCCAATTAAAAGACAACCTGTTGCTTTTTTGACAGCTCATAGGCATAAGCAGCACAGAGCACAGCTGAGACTCAAACCCTTTTCAAGTTTAAAGCAATGGTTCGCTGAAAATCACATTTACACGTTTTCCCTCCCCACATCAATCTGATCAGCAAAGACATGTTAGCATGTTAGGTAAAGCAGTTCTGCTATTGAGTGGTGAGACCGTGGATACTGCTTTAACCCTTAACCCGTTGGCAATAACAAAAGCATTTTGTAATGTAATTTTTTTACTGAATGCTGTTTTAGCTTTTGTAAAATTGTTATTGGTTGACAAACGTTTTAGCATTTTCTCCTTGGAACTGTTGCTCATACAAACACTGTTCAGCCGACTATATTTCCATTCATCTCACACCACCTACCCTGATCTCTCCATTGTCATCACCAGTAGCGAGTCGCTTGCCATCCCAGGAGAATCGGCAGCTGCGGACGCAGGCTTTGTGTCCTTTCAAGTAGAACATCATCTCCCATGAGGCACAGCTCCACACCTGAGGGCACAGAGGTCATTTATGGGGTGCACAAGTTTTGCCTCATCATCAGTCTGAAAAGTCATTGAGTTGTCTTTAACGTCTACCGAGGAGGGAGGAGCTCACTGAGGAGCCATCAACAGATATGATTAAAATATCTTATTTCCACTTTTAATCAAACCAGTTCTCTGTTTTAGTGTTGACTGGCAGACCACGGTGAACACAACATCTCATTACGAAATTCATCAGCACACAGAAATCTGAGGAACAAAACACTGCTTCAACCCATTAGCCCCTCGCTCCCACACACATTTAGACTATGAGACTTCAGGATGACCTCAGAGCGAGACAATGAATGTCTGTGTGTGTGCTGGTGTGTCCAGGCTACAGGCCCACTGTGTTAATTAAGCAATGCTGGACTGCATCTGCACGGTTAATGAGTACACTAGCAGAGATGGCATGAACACATCCAAAACAGTCTCGTACTGCTTTCCATACCCTAGACCATGTCTCTCTCTCTCTCTCTCTCTCTCTCTCTCTTTTTCTCTCTCTCTCTCCCTCCTTCTCCCTCTCTCTCTCTCTCTCCCCTTCTCCCTCTCTCTCACAGTGCAGTAGATAAAAACTACTGCTGCTGTAGCAGAAACAGGTGTGAGCACAGTCTGGATCCTGAGGCCATCCACACTCTGAAGGAAAGTTTCTCTGTTAAAGCAGCCTCTCTTCCAACACATTTTTCTGTTAGAAGAAGTTGTTCTTTTAGACTGAACTAAATTTACTGCTTACAGTTCCCTCTACTTGTTTCAGCTGGTTCAAGGACAGCATGGAAGGAAGCAAATAACTAATAAGTACCGACAACCAGAAAGTTAGAACGTCTGTCACTTTTACTTCAAACATTTACTTCAATAGCAGCATACAGTTATATACATGACCTGATGTAACATTGGTTGATGATGAAATAAATGTTTATTAATATATTCAGAGGGAGCTGGCAGCTTGACATACATTTACTTTCACTTATGGACGTCATACATTTATGTCTGTGAATATACATTATGACAGAAATGTAATGTCTAAAATCACAGAGGTGAAAATGATCTATTCCAAGTTTATTTTCAACATTTAATTGTATTTGAGAGATTGTCCTAAAAGTGAAACCAAGTGGGGTTGAAAGCTAAACATTTCTAAAAAGATACTAAAATTCTCAGTTTTAATGCTTTCATTTTAGATTTTGCCAATTTATCCATAAAATGTAGACAATAATTGAAGCAGTAGAGGCATCAGTAAATAATGAAGCAGAAAATGTCATTTTAAAACTGTTTCAGAAAATAAAGGTTTGGGAAAGTCATGCTAATTTCAACCACCAGTACCCTGAGCCACTGAAAATTCTACACAAATTCACTCAATCACTGTGATAAATGCATGCAAATGAAGCGTCTGTATGTGGTTCGTTTAAGTGCTTCACTTAAGTTAATTTAAAATGAACTTTTTGAAAAAGGCATTTATGAACTTTCATTTTAGCATTTTTTTTTGGTTTGACAAGTTCTTATTCTACAGACTAAAATGCTGATAAACAAAGCCAAGTGGTGGCCTAGTGGGTAGGATACTTGCCTCTAGACCAAGAGGTCATGGGTCCTACATTCAGCAAACTACCACTGGGTTCCTGAGCAAGACTCTTAACCCTAAGCTGCTCCAGGGAGACTGTCCCTTGTAGTTATGGAATGGTGATGACAGCAGCAGTGTGTGCAGTGGGAAACACAAACAATGCTAATTCCTATCTTTTGTATTCATCCAGCTCTAAACCAATTTCTCTCTTACTTTCGCCGTCTTGTCTGCTGATGCGGTGGAGAACAGGCGTCCATCATGAGAAATGTCAGCCGACAGAACGGCACCTTGATGGCACTCTAGATCCTGTAGCTTCTCTCCACTGATCAGGTCCCACACCTAAGTCACAGACACATGCACAAAGGTGTGCAGAATGAGAGAACTGGTAGATCAGCAGATGCCAGCAATCATCATCACTAATCACAGTATTTTGAACAGAAAGCAGAACACATACATAAGTAACAGTGTGTTGATAATGGCAGCGGTTGTTACCTTGACTGTGCCATCAAATGACCAGGATAAGACAGCAGGTGAAGAAGAAGAGGAACCCAGAAGATGAAACTTCCTGACGGACTCCTTATGGCCTGCTAATACTAGACACTCTCCAGTCATCCACCTCCATACCTACGGCGGAAAAGAGAGCCTTTAAAAGACACATACCACTGGAGCAATGTGTTGCTACCAAAGTTGGTCTGTTCATGCGAACCTCTGATGTAAAAGATTTTTCTATCTTTGGTGCATAGCTAAAAACAGCATTAGACTGAATCTGTACTATTAATTTTATAAATAACTGTCATACAGTGTCAGAAACCACATTAGACAATTCGATCTGAGATCACTTAACAATGTGACATGGTTTGAAGCAATGATTTAGGTGTGCGGTTTGCAAAATGGTAGGACCCCAGCTTCTATCAGAGCACATTTGTTTTTTGCCAAGGCCATATTTGCAGTAATGATCAGACAGGGAAATTAAACGAGCTAATACAGAGACTCCTCACAGAGCACTTTTTATTGAACAAGCATACTATATCATGACATAATGGAGAAGAGCAGGAAAAGTTCCCTAGAGCAATTACCCTGACGGTAGTATCTTCTGAAGATGTGATCAGTGTTTGTCCATCATCAGTGAAGATACAGTGGTGGACAGTTTTCGTGTGGCCGAGGAGTGTAGCTAAAGTATTGCCAGAAGGAACCTCGATCACCTGCATGGAGAGGAGTGAAATTCAGTGTGAAGATGTGCGTCTGGATAATTATACACAGGTAAATAATCAAATACATTTAAAAAAGGGAAAACTAAGCATGAAGCAAACCATAAAATATGCTTTTAGAATCCCTTTCTATCCATGATAAGGCAAAGCTCTCTGAAAAACCCTCAAAGCTCAAGATGAAAAATGTGTCAGCCACTTAGGAGAGAAAGTCAAAAAATTCGAGCAACTGATAGGAGGGAAAGAAAAACCGTTGAATAGAAGGCATGGTGTGAAAGGCTGACAGCGATAAGGCACATCAAACAGACCCTGACTCTGTGTGAGATTAATCAGGCCTGTCTGCCAGATCAGGACTGACAGCCCTCTGAGTGTCTGCCATCCACCCAAAATCTTTTAGAGAACCATGAGTGAGAGAAAAAAAACCTCAGTATTCAAAGAACTGCCATCAAGAAGTATTCATTTATCTCAAAATAACCGATAGCGAAGCCAATTCTGACAATCAGTCTAAATTATTTTCATATTCAATGGTAGAACTGTTCTCTGTGTGGTCTAATAATTCTTTAAGAACATCTGAGGGTTGTGCGCTTAGATTCAGCTCATACAAATTTCACCAATTCAGCGAAAGTAGCATATTCTTACCCAAAGAGAAAGTGGTGTGGATCGAGTTCATTACAGGGTTTTGTTTGCAAGTTTTGTATTATAATGGGAGTGAACCAGGCCTGCGGAAGCAGAACAGGCAGCACAGTACAATAATTCAAGATGAGTGTGGCTTTACTGACATGTAATCTCATTACACGCACAACACACCCTACTGAGCGAAGCGATGCACAGAGCTGGTCCTCTACACTGATCTGTGACCAGTTTTGTCGCCTCTGAAGATTCAAGATTCAAGATTCTTTATTTGTCACATACATAGTCATACAAGCACAACACACCATGAAATGTATCCTGAACTGCTCATTTTTGACTGTGCACACATTATAAACAAGTAAATTTTAAATAAAAATTTCTGAAACACAAATAAAAATGAAGAAATGAGTACAAGTAGGTGTAAGTATAAAATACATTTTAAACACAAATAAATAACTTTTTATTTGTGTTTAAAATGAGATAAAATAAATAATCACGACTGAGATAAAAGCGAATAAAATAGAAATTAGATTTTTATTTGTATGTATATAAATATAGCAGCAATTTGTATATACTTGCAAATGGAATGTTATAGTGCATTGTGTCATATTAGCACGGTAATGTAAACAACATGGAAGGGATTAAGGTGTGCATACATGTACTAGGAGCTGTTCCTGCATCAGTAAAAAAATTAATTAACTTTGGCTCCAGACTCCAAAGCAGCATCTGAGCATGTATTATTTTGGGAGGAATTAAATACAGGTGTTTCACATGCTGTCCCCACATAACAGCAGAAAATGATATTTGTATACATTGAGTGTTTGGCGCTAAGACAAACATAAGAACAGTAATTTAAAAATGACTATTGAGTACAAAGGCTTTTTGTTCAGTGTTCCACTCACTGAACTGCAATAATTCTAATTATGTTGCACTAATACTAATACTGCTGTTTACACAGACGACTACAACTGGTTGGTGTTCTGTACTGATGATTTAAGATATGCTCAGAAAAGCATATTGTGACATAATTTATCATAACTATTAATATCATCATATTGCCCACCCCTGTGCCTAAGTAGGAATAATAATAAATTTGGCTGAAGGGGGATATTGCTAAACTTTGCTGTAAAATGTGGAAAAAGGGAGTAAATGTGTCCAAAAGTTTGATTACTACAATAAATCCCTCAGTGAACACAATTGAGGTGACCACAGGTATTTCTGTGTGGTGCTGAATTGCACTTAGGAATGAGGTGGCAGGGAAGATGCCACAAAATTTCTTGTCGCTATCCCGAAGCCTGCCACTATAATTTAACCATCCATTCATCAGAAACCTACCTGTATAACACAAACATTTACACACATGCAGACACTAACTCTCTACTATACCTGCACTGTGCCTAGTTCTAAGCCTAGTGCCAGCACTGATGTCTGCTGGAGGCTCAACAGCTGCAGAGCTTTCCAACCGATCCTCCTCAGGACCTGCCTAGCACTTATTCCTCCTGCCTGCGATGGAGTATAAACAAACACAGATGGCCCCTCACTTCTATCATTAGTGGCAGATAAATTCATCATGCTACAAATTTCAACCGCCATGCAAGACCAAACACTGAAGCAGTGAAAGGTTACAAACAGGACAAGTCTAATTAGTGCTGAAGTCTTCTAGTTTTAGTTTTTGTGGGTAAGGTTCCCTCTGTTGGAGTGAAAACATACTGCAGGCACAGACAGAAGGCAGCACTAACAAAATATGGTTTATTTTCTAAAAGTCAGGACACTACTAATAGTGCTGTTTTGCTATCTTTTACAATCCAAAAATCTCAAATACATTTCATACAATATTCTATTTATTAGTAGCACACACTATCATTAATGTAAAGTATCTCTTTTATGAAGCATCATACCGAGGCTAATTGAGTGTTAGAAGTGACCCTTTTTTGGAGAACACCCAGCCAGTTAAAAGTGAGTGACTGAGTGAGTGAGTTACAAGCCAGGTCAATAGTCCTGAAAACTACAGTATTTTTCTTTTGTGTCCCATGAAATACACAGTCAATACAGCCAAGAACAACTCATACTGTGATGGATGAGTTTAATCTTGGACGCCACACTTGCACCTGAATGTCAACATATGTTCAACTCTGACACAACATCAGCTTTCACACAGCTCTCTACATCATTACGTATCTTCCTCTCCACCTCTTTCAGCTCGGATAGAGGAGAGAGTGTTGTGGCAGGATGGGGCGGAGGCAGAGATTGAGAGGCATAATTAAAATGAAGGAATGCTGCTGTTGGCCAAGGCTAAAGGGCCTTTAATAAATGTGAAAAGGAGGAGCAGCTACAGCAGGGAATAACTCAGTCCATCTGGCAGCAGCGACTACTGCTGGGTTTTCCCTCGACTCTTCACACGGGTCACTGTCACTACAGCGTGGCACAACCGCCTCCAGCGAAGGAGGGGGGTGAAGAGAGAGAGAGAGAGAGAGAGAGAGAGAGAGAGAGAAACAAAGGGAGAGAAAGAAAGGGGAGACCAGAGAGTGCATGCGTGTGTCAGAGAGAGAATCAGACAGAAAGAGAGATATGGGTGCAAAAGGCCAGCAGAGCGTCAGATCTTGTTATAGAAAGTGAAATCCTCAAGCAAGGTGAGAAGTATTTTTACCAACACATAGGCATATGAAAACTTGCAGGCTGGTACAAAAAAAAGAAGCCCGCCTTTGCGGAAGCACAGCACATATGGCAGCCAAGAGACAAGGTGTGTTACCTGCACCGTGCCATCTTCTGTTCCCAGCACCACAGCAGGGGCCTGCCTGCAGATACATGTGCACCGAATCCTTGACTTCTGCTCTGAGGACTCAAATACTAGTGTGCCTGTCAGTGCAGAACGTACCTAATGTACAAAAAGCATATAAACAGTTACTGTAACAATAATTTGGAAAAGACTCACATCCTAATAGAAACATTTGCAATTGAAAATTGAAACAGTCTCAACAGACTATAGATAATATAAAAGAAGTAGTAAAAAATGACAGAGAAAAATGAATGAATGAAAGAGGGTCTCAGTGCCGGTTTTCCCTTGCAGCAAGTTTTGAGTCTTAGAATGTATCCAAATAATAGTAGCTACATGACATTTGTGGCGAATTCTTGGTAAATTGTGTAGATTTGTGAGGAACCAGTGGTGCATATTTGTAGCTACCAAACTACTTATCCAGTCATTTTGACAAGCATTAAACTTAGAGTTTTAGCTAGAGACCTTCACTGTCAGGGTTATTACAGTGGTCATCTATCTCTACTGTCACTATTTTTACAAGATATTGAGATACACCTCATATGTCCCATGCATTGGATAAGTACCTGTAACCTATTCTTGCTGTCGGGTGCAACCACTGTGAGGGTATCTTGATTGAAAAGAACATCAAAGTCCCTCTTCAGAGCCACTGCTGACGATGTGTGCACACGCTCCGTCTCCCACAGCTACACACACACACACACACACACACACACACACACACACACACACACACACACACACACACACACACAC
>JBBPDC010000129.1:18228915-18243934 GCA_037974485.1 Hemigrammopetersius urotaenia
TTCAGCTTTGACTAATTTGAAATTTCGGGAAAAAATACCGAGGACATGACCTCGGTGTCCTCAATGGTAGATACGGCCCTGCATATTTGTGTATATCACACATAGCAAAATGACATGAGGTGCTGGAGCATATCCCAGTGGTCACAGGCCATGAGACATAGAAACATATCGCAAGTCCATTACAGTGCAGATACACAGACATACACACTCACACACTCACTCAATAAGTATTAAAAATCACAAATTATCTCCATTGTGGAGAATTTTAAAACTGTATAATAGAAGAAACATAATTTGATTGTAATTTGTTCATTTTGTTAAGCAGAGAGCCTAACTAGAAGCAGTACCTCAAACCCAGAAGGGCACTGCATAAGAGAACAGTGGGGTGTAATCATTCAAAACATTCAAAAAGTTAAAGTTAAAAAGACAATCTGGAGTTAATAGGGGGCATTGTACAGTATATGGATAAAACATATGAAATAAGAAATAAATTTGCTGACAGTGAATGTATATGACCTAAACAGAGTGGTACTTTGTGACAGGCGGTAGCTCAGTGGGTAGGATACTTGCCTCTGGACCAAGAGGTCACAGGTTCAAATCCTACCTCCAGCACACCACCACTGGGTCCCTGAGCAAGACCCTTAACCCCAAGTTGCTCTGGGGGAGACTGTCCCCTGTAGTTAGGGAATGGAAGTCACCTTTATCCAAAGCGTCTGCTAAATGCCATAAATGTAAATGGAGGGTGGTGTGAAGTTCAGGTTCTAAAGTTATTGAAAGTAGTAGAGCACTTTTCCACATATGACGCATTCATGATTAGAAAGGTTTATTTAACAAGATACATTCTAAAAATGTTTTTCATCTATCAAATATGTGGTGGATCTCTGCTAAATGCTGGCACCAGATGAAATATTAATGCCAAGATCAGTAAAGGTAAAAATTACAGAAAAAATTGTGTGAAAATCACAAAACATTCAGAAAAGTACATACAGCAATGTTTATTGAAAACCACAACATCCAAAATTAAGAGTTTGTTGTTGGAAAACTTTAATCCAAACTTATCCAATAAGAAAATGTTTTCAGTGATTGGATAACCAGAGCACTCGTATTGCTGACTCCCCAGAAACAAGAAGAGGAACAGTCTCATGGCTTTTGGTGTTTGCAATGAAGGATTTGTTTTCTATAACAAATGTAACTGAGTTAGGAGACAGGTACGTTTCAGCAATACTTGAATATAGTGACAGAATCAGTATTGAAAGTATTTTCCACCATTGTCTACTTGCAATAATTGGAGCTCTCAAATGTTTTGCCTCATCTAAGAAACAAACTTAATGAAAAAGTGGAGCAACGGAGTATCACTGTAGGCCTGAAATGGTCTCATCTGTAGAGTACCAGCATCAAATAGACTATCATCAGCATATAAATGATACTTGCACCTCATGATCATATACAAATGTATAGTGTTATGCAGTGTTATTATAATTTAGTAAAAACAAAGTTTAACCTATAATGGATCCCTGTGGGACACCGCAGGTAAACTCAACAAGCTGTCTATGCTCTATAGTCCTCCAATGTCACTTGCATAAAACTTTATTTTGAGTGGTCCATGGAGATCTTGTGTAGATGATTGTGTTGCATTTATTTAACACTATCAACTATATCTATTGTGTGTAATAAAGTCGATTAAATATAGAAGATGCAGGGGTAAAACAAATAAGGATAAACTGTTCACCAAAAAATATTTTTACATGTTAAGATTAGGACATGTTGAACACCTGAGACAGTGCAGTGTGAACAAGAAAAACAGGGAGTGTTTAAATCCGGAATACTTCTCTTACATTTTACAAAGGGTGCAAATTGGGTAGTGAAGGATTTTTACCAAAATACTTCCTGAAGAATTGCAGATAATACAAAACATCATAAATTAAACTTCCATCATTGACGGTAAACCGTCTAAAGAATACCATGATCTCCTTTAAAGATCTGGCAACCTTCCAAAACTTTGAAGGACTGTTGCTGCAGGCTTTCAAATTGCTAATTAATTTAATTGTTTACTTTGCAGAAAAAAACACCTTATATTGCGGTTTCCATCCATTTCGTTGAGGTTTTAAGGCATGCCAGTGTGAGAGAGGTCTCACAGTCCCTCATAAAGGGTGTGCTTGTAAACAACCGATGAAAACAAAAATGTCAAATGTTCAAAGGCAAATTGTGTATTAAAAAATATTCACAAAAATCAAGATTGCGGGGAGATGCCTCTTTATTAAACTTCTCTTTGTTATAAAATGTGAGGTGAACTACAAGAGAGCCATGAAAACACTATGAGGCTCCTTCAACAGACACCCAATAGGGAATGTGGTAGTACTTTCTACATTGTATTCTGAGAGCTCTTCGAGCTTGATTTTCCAAAACAGCCCTGGAGCAATCTGGACTGCGCTGAATAATGTTGTGGTCTTTAAACTAAATCATTGATTTATAGTTTTATCTGATCCAGAGGGAACACACAGAGAGGAAAGGAAAAGTTAGACCACAAACTCCATGTTTTATCTTTTATCTTTTATCATATATCCAGCATCCCACACATACAGTCAAACATATACTTTGGTGTGTGATCTTCAATAGCAGCATGTTTTGTATTAAGTCCCTGATGCTGTGTCATGACAGAGGTTCTTCTGATTTCATACTGACTGTTGTCCATTGTGAGTTCCTGTCAGTCACAGTGCTGAATGCCAGTAATCTCAGCATGCTTCTCTAATCTCACCTTGCCCTTTTTATCGCGGCACATCTACTGTTTTACGCTTTGCAAACCTGAAAGGGGAACTTTCCCCGTCAGTCAGTTGATATTTAAAACTCCTGTATTTGTAGCTTGATATAAATTGAATGAGATCTTCTTAAAGTGTCTGATTACATAGGGTAAAGGATCAGCCTTTGAAATGCCAGTCACACACACACTTTATACACTCCTGCCTTTAATTTCTTGTAAACAATTGCTGTTAAAAGCACTGAGCACAAAAACACGTGCTGTCCAACAGGTTTGGGTCTTCTCTCAGTTTTAATAAGGATTAATTTGGCCATTGCCACAAAACAGCTCTAGGGATAGTGTGATTTCTGCTTGCTTACAGTAATACATAAGTCTAATATAATCATTCTTTATAGAATCATTGATAGCAGTCCAAAAATCCTTATGCATAGATATTACATTCCGATTTTGTAGATATTTATTTAAGATTATTTGTCAGTAAGCTTGTGTGAAAGCTGGTCACTCCGCTGGCTACAAAGTGGCATTCTTAATGAAATCTTGCGTCTACTACTTTGAGTCTGATGGAGCAGCTCATGGACAAGATTGTGTTCTTCTGCCTAAGTTAAGAAATGTAAGCAAATAAGAAATAAGTGTCAGATCAGTTGTCGTGATTCCTAGCTAGATAATCACAGCAGTTGTTGCTCGACAGCTCAAGCAGCGTTTTACTGGAGTGATAAACACAAGTGCCCTAAAGCATCTAACCAGAAATGCAAATATGATTCCTGAACAAACTAATGGCTTGGAAGCTTTGCTCTTTTTTTTATCGATGGAAATTTAGATGTGGTCGTCCTGCCTGGTCTACATTTCCAAAAAGAGAAGTACCATTGTGAATAGGTTGCACGAGCAGAGCTTTGACGTTGTCGCATTTAAATGGGCCTACATTTAAATAGGCCTAAGTCTAATACACGCCATTCGCTTGGGCAGACTATAAAAATCGAGTGCTGGACCACAGCTGGATCTAACACTGAGTCAGAGACTCGATCTTCACAAGGAACATGGTGAGTTTTAGAAATTAAGGACCAAAGTCAGTAAATTGTCAGAGTAAAAATTTGTGTAGTTGAGGTTCTAAGGTGCTGTACTTTGATAACAACTGGATATTGTAAAAAGATTGTCTTGTATAAGGCAAACTGATTAAGACAATTGTCTCAACGTAGTTTCTAAACTAATTTTCAAAACCTTTTTGCAGGGATCTCTAGAAGATACAGATATCAGTCAAGACTTTCAGGATGCCATGGATGTGATGCAACGGCACTCAGAGATATTCTATAGCCATACAGGTCAGAAATGAAAATGTTTTCATGCTGAAGTGTTTGTGTGTGTGTATATAAATATATGTTAAGTTAGAAAACAGTACAAACAACATATAACCATATTACTGCATGATTAATAATATATTATAGTTATAATGTATAGTTACATATAATAAATAGTAATATAATAATAACTATATTACTAATGATTAATAATAATAACAACAACAATAAAAATAACAATCACACACACATATATGAATTATATTTCTTCTTCTTCATCATATCATTAATATTATTAATAAATGTTAATGTTGTTATTACTATTATTATAATTTACCACACACACTTTTTTTTATATAGAGAGTAAATGCTACGACACACAGCGGAGTCAGGAGCCCTCAGTGTCACACTCTGCTTCTTGTTACCATTCCTGTTACACCCCTCACTATGGGCCTCCAGGAGCCTCGTATGACTGGACAGAAACATCAGTAAGCACTCAGTGTTTTTGCTCCATTTTTTGCAGCACTGAAAGTGAGCTGTTGTATATCTTCTTTACATTTTTTGGATTTGTTTCATGACTAATCCTCTCTTGTATTTTGAGCAGTGGTCTCATACTGTACCAGAATTATCTTCATGGGGAATTACAGAGCCCACAACACTTTACCCAGTCTTACCAGACCGTCTCAGAAAAGGTGAGTATTGCATCTGTGACAGTCTGTTACATTACTTAAACATAAAATCTTTTTTCTATTATGTCAAACCTAATGGTGTCTCAGTCAGCAAATATTTCACAATAACTTTCATAAACTTCACAGAATAAGAACTGTGGATTTGGAAGAAATCAGTATAACTGTGCGAGGTCCTAAGCCAGTTTAAGTCCCAACAAGACATTTGTAAAAACCCAATATAAGGTTAGAATAAGTACGAAAACATTCATGCACGATGGAACAAGAATTTGTAGCAAGTTGCAGGTAGCTAAACCAGGAGCTGAATGGTAGCTAATAATAATTAATTATATCAGTGTACATTTATATTAATCTAGTCTTCTCTTCCTGATTTTTCATTTTTCAATTAATTTAATTTACAGTAGTGAAAATACAGGGCTTTAAAAAGAACAAAACGAAAAACACGAGAACACTTAAGAAATTCTGGACTGGACTACTACCAGAGGTGCGTCACAGGGCAGCAGCAAATCGGCAGCAAGGAGAAATTAATAGTGTTCTCAGCTTAGCTACTTTCAAACCTCTCAGTATAGCTGTATTTTACCATCCCAATATGCACTTTCTTTGTGTTCTCTGGACAGAAACAACATTTTTGTAGTTACATCTTATATGGAAATGTAGTTTAATTTTTAGTAAATAATATTTTTCATAATAAATTAGCACAAAAATGCATGAAAATGATATATTGCCACGAAAAAAACTGTGACGTCCAGGCCTCATCCACCACGCCCCCTCGTCCTTGTGCAGGTTGTTTATATTTGGGCGTTGTACTGAGCATTGGAGGCTCATTTCGTTCAGAGGCATATGATTGCCTTGCTAAGTGCAGCGTACAATTGTTAACATCACAGACAAGCCCTGGACGTCACAAAAGCAAAAAAAAATGCGGACAATATGTGCGGTGGTTTCAGCGAACAATTAGTTCAGGTCTCAGACTGCTGAAGCGTGAATAAGCGGGGGTGTATAGACTCTGAGGCCTCAGACTTTTGAACAGTACATAAGTCTACAGTCTTAGCTAAAAAGTAAAAAGAAAAGTTTTTTTTGCCAAGCTCAGTCGCATCCTCTTTCTTCCTGATCAGGCCGTAAGAAGCTGCGTTTATACGAGTACCTGCATGAAGCACTGCATGATGCCAACATGGGCGACTCCATCCAGTGGACAGACCGCGGGACTGGCACTTTCCATTTCATCTCCAAGAACAAAGAGAAGCTGGCTGAGTGCTGGGGTCAACGCAAGGGCAACCGCAAGGCCATGACTTACCAGAAAATGGCGCGGGCTCTTCGCAACTACAGCCGCACTGGCGAGATCATCAAAGTACGGCGTAAACTTACCTACCAGTTTAATCCTCTGATCCTGCAGAGACTAGGCACCATGGCAGCGTCCAGCTCCGGGCCCTCAGCACAAGAACTGCTCCCTCATCAGCAAGTCCCTGCAGAGCAGAGCTACTGCGGCTCAGTTGGCCCTGACTGGTACAGCTGGTACGGTCACTACCCTTACCAAGGGGAGTACAACCTCACTGATGTACTAACATCGCCTGACAGCCTGAAAACATATGTTCCATCTGAGTAAGGTATTTGCAACCTTTCCAGTTTTTGCTGTATGCACTTGAGCTCCCGAGGGACAGTTAATACTATGAAGTAAACAAAAGCAAAGACGTATGTCTTTTTGTTTTACTCCTCTGAGATGTAAAACCAGACAGAAAAATGATACCTTATGTAATATAAAAACTAAATATGTTAATATGTATTTCCTGGGTGACAAATTATGCTATAAAATGATTCTACATTAAAAGGCTTTATGTTGTTTGCATAGAATGGAGTATGTGGGGCTACAGATGATATGAAATGGACCTGACCGAACAGCGATGTAAACCTCCATTGCTGCAAGTATAGTGGTGTAAATATTCCAAACAAAAATTCCACAGCTCTTTTTGAAATGTTTTCTGGTGAGATGTTCCAATAAATGTGTCTTTTTTTCAAACTCTCTGGTCTTATTTCATGATGAAAGGATTTTTTCATGCTGGGGACATGTTTTCGCCTGTGTCAAAAACTGAATCAAACAGTAGCCTTTTGTAGCACTAAAGTACTTCACACAACGCTCATCATTGATAGGTTTTATGTTGTTTTGATTTTAAATGATATGTCTCTCGGGTCTGGTTTGAGTGCCTGTCTTTTATTAAATGGTAGGAGCAAATTTTGCACATTTTCTGGGGTAGAAAAACATGAACGAAAGACAGAAAATAAACAATGTGTATTAAAACAACAAGTGAAGGTCAGACTTAAAGGACCACATTTTGAGGGAGACTGCAGATTGTTTTTTTCCTTCCCACAAAGAATTTTATTGTTAACAGCTTGGCTGGAGATTCAGTCATGTGCAAACATTTGGGCACCCTATGGTTTGGACAATTTATCGTTTTATTTTGTGATTCATAGTGCACATTCCTCCACATTTTAATGCACAATTACTATTTCCAGAATTGAAAAAAATTCAAATGAAATAAAGAAATATTACATTCGGCCTGTGTGAAAGATACAGCAATTTGAATGTTTGTGTTTTATTTTTCTTATATGTTATATAGAAAACATTGCTCTTGAATTGAAATGGTGCACTGAATTGACCAGAAATAAGATTTAAAGAAAGTGTGACTAAGTTACTTTTAACAAAATATGTCATTTGTCCAGGGGTGATCAAATTCTTGAACACCCGTGGATATGTTTATTTATCTGGATCTCTATGTATTTAGACGTATTTGAGCATGTATTTAACATTGTAAAGTGTACACTATTACTACACCGTGGTTGTGTGACAAAAAAACAAAACATTTTTATCTTCAGGGTCTTAGTAATGCTGTGAAATGTTCTCTGCAGCAGAGTGGGAGAAACAGGTTGTTACTGCGGCGGGGCTTTCCTTATCTCGCTCAGTTAGGCGGAGGATGTGGTCAAGGGAACGCATGATGTTTACAAAGCTAGAGAGTGTGTAAGGGGGAGATCAGGAGCTGCTGCTGTTCTGGTGGTTTTGGCTTTGTGAAAGTGCGGTGCACACATGATCTCAGAGAAGCCACTCTTGTCATACAGGTCGTAGATCATGGCAGGGCGGCCTGCCCGCTCCCCTGCTGAGGGCTTAATAAGGGACACTCAGCAACAGAATGGATCATAAGCACCACTGCAGGGTTAGACACAAGTGACCCTATTAATGTATATTATATTCAGTTTGTGGCTTCTAGAAATGGTAATTATCTAAGATTAGTACGAAAGTGTGATTAACCTGAAGCCGTGATACTCTTCCTGTTGTGGAGCGGTGGAACAGAATGGTAAATGCCTGTAATATCGCAGGACATTATAATAACAGAATCTCAGTCTGTGTCTGAAAGATAAAGTTGTGTGTATTTTTGGACAGAATTGCTCACAGGCGTGTCAGACAGATTTGGAAGTCATCTTGGAGTTCCTTGAAGAGCACTGGAGACAAGAAACTAGAAGACGGGACTCATGGGAAAACAGTGAGTAATGGCATATTAAAAGAAATTGGAGCCACACACTGAAAACTGTGATGCACAGATTTATATATATATACTGTATATGTGTTATAAATATATTAAAGAGCTAAAGAGCTCTTGAAAAGGTAAAAGTATCTTTAAACACAAGTATCTTTAAATCATTTTCAAAAAGCCACTGATAGCCACTGATTTGAGAACAGGTGTAATATTATCCCTCAATTGATTGCATGTAACAGCATTTAGCTCTCTTTGTAAACTGGTAAACCATATAAGCACTTGAATTAAGTAAACACAGCACATCATTAACTTTCTTGTAATTACAACTCAGTAGTTTATTTCTTTAATTTATCGACAGCTGGTCCCCATGAGAGCGAGCAAATTGTTGGAGAGGGCAATAGAGATGGAGAAAACCACTTGGATTCTCTACTACTATTTTCTGCACCAAAGGCTCAACAGGTATGGCTATTCCACCCTAATTAAACTTAATCCCGCTGACCTAAAAGCTTACCTTGTGCTGCGTAATACTGTTTGACTTGCTTTGGTTTGTGCTGTAAAGGATTCAGGACAACAGCTGAAGGTAAATGGATTTGATCCAGGTGTGCAGTTTGGAATGAGGGACTCAGTCATCCAGAACGTTTGTGCTGAGCCTGCTTTAAACACCCCGGCTGGTCCAGCGAGGCCTTTACCTAACCATGGAAAAGCTGAATCATTGCCCAACTCTACACCTGTAGGCAGAGGTAAGTTCTGCTTTTGTGGTTTGATAGATTATAACAGAGCAGCTAGGCACTGCCTTGGGGAACAATAGCTCAGGAGTGGCCAGTCCTACCCCTAACTGCCACCACACAGTTTGCTGTTCTCACTTATCTTTCATCTGTACCGCATTGCCACAAAATAGTTATGGCTGATTATAATGTAGTGTGCAGGGGATCTTTATCTTAATGATTTCTCAACAAAGACCCATTTCATTATGTCTTTTAGGAGAAATGCTTAGGCCACACCTTTTGAACCAAAGCATTCACACCCACACACACACACACACCCACACACACACACACGAACGCACGCACATGCACGCACGCACACACACACCACACACATATTTAAATAGAAATGTCTGTTTCTATGATTGCAGGGAAGAAGTTGCGCCTCTTCCACTTTCTATTTGAGATGCTAGAGGACCCTGAAATGGCACATTGTGTGTCATGGGTTCCCTCATCAGCAGGAGTTTTCCGCTTCTCCTCCACACACAAGGAGCGTGTGGCAGAACTCTGGGGCCAACGCAAAGGCAACAGGAGGCCCATGACCTACCAGAAGATGTCCCGTGCCCTGAGAAACTACACTCGCTCGGGAGAGATCGTCAAAGTGAGGAAAAAACTGACCTACCAGTTCAGCAGAGCCACACTCACTACACTAAGGGGTCAACAAGGAGTGAAGAATGCCCTAAAGTGACAGAGATCTTCCCAAATTCTTCGGAATATTATAGTATGTATAGTGTGTGGCAGTAATGAGGCCCTGCTTGGGCTTGCAGTTGAAACAGCTATACTGTATGTGTGAAATCTGTACACAGCTTGTGTCAGTTCCTTGGTGTTCCAGCAATAATACTGAATAAAACAAACCTGTCTATAGCATAAAAACACAGGATGAAACATCCATTAACCTGAACTGTATTAGTGCTCTAACAAGGCCACAACGACCTCAGTATGTTACACAGCATAGCTCTGTATATTAAGCAATATAGTCATCTATAAACTGAAAACTGTAAGTAGACGTCCAGAGTTGCAATTTCAAAAGAATAAACTCATCATTACTTTCTTTGTGTCAGGTGTATCTCATTGCTCTCTGAAAAGGGTCTGGTGTTCAACAGTTTGCTGATTTCCCTGCTCAAACACACCTGGTACAACTTGTCTGTTAAATCCTAAGATTAATGAGTGTGTTTGAGGAGGGGACCTACCAAGCTGTGCTGGACACTGGCCTTCCGGGACTGGTTCTGGGCATCGCTGCTCTAAAGTGTATGTTCCCATGGGGGCAAAGTAAGAGGTGATCCTTTTATAGAGTGAAAACACTGAAATGTGCAGGGTAAGACTTCAGAAACAGGGCTGGGCACCTTTACTTATTGGGGCAGCTGGTGGTCTTGTGTTAAAAGTGTTGCCCCTGCAATAGGAAGTTTGAACCCCAGGACTGCTGGTGGCACCACTGAGGTACCCTTGAGCAAATACCACCTGCTTAGGTAAACGAGTGACAACATTCCTGACATTTGAAACATAAGACATAATCATTAATAAAATTCTGTGTTTATGCAATCTACAGTTTTTCCAAGAAGTACCGATGATTATATTTATACTGACCCATAGGATATGTATCTGAATCCATATAAAGTCTGTATGACTTTATAACAATAACAATAAAAAGAATAAAATGCTATAACTATCAAAAATAATAATGAATGAATGCTAATTAATACAAAACATTTTTGCATATTAAGACGTGTGTATTTGCCGTGAGTGTTTCAGACTTTTAAAATACCTCGTATGAGGATAGTGAGTCAAATTTGCTGTTGTTTAGCAACAGCTCCTTTCTGCGGGATCTTTTATGAGTTTTTTTTCACAATATATCACTTGAATTTAAGATAAAATACCTTTAAAGATGCTACACACAACAACAGGTTGGTAACGCTTTATTTGGTTCACTATGAAAACCTTGTATACGTTCAGTCTTGATTTAACGTTCAACTCGGTATCTATTAATTATAACTACTTTAAGCTGAAAAAAATGACTCGAATCTTAATTCCAAACCTAACTGGAACGACGCTAAAAATCCTCTTAGCTTCACCAGTCAGCCTGTTAACAGTTAAAGCATCTGGTGATTATAGTTTCTCCACCTTTCTACACAGACCAGAGATCCAAGTGGAGCCTGTGCAGTAAAGCACATGTCCTCCAGGTGGAGATGTTGCAACAGGATTTATGTGCATTGAAACGACAGACTATTATTAGACTTATTAGTATTTTGACTGTGTGTGCGTGTGTGTGTGTGAGAGAGAGAGAGAGAGAGAGGGAGACGAGCAAGAGAAGTGAGTTAGCAAGAGAAGTGAGTGTGACTTACAGTAAATAGATGGTTTTAGGCAGTGGCGCAAAAATGGGGTATGCAGTAAATGCGGTGCATATGCGCCGAAAGGGGCGGGGCGCCAAAACAAGGGAGGGACAGAAAAATTATCATTGGCATTTATGTTTTAAAACTATTCTTGTGCTTTTAACCCATTTAATCCCAGTGGCAACAATTGTTGCCGATTTTTTCTTTTATTTTGGAAGCTCTAAAAGTGTTGTTTTGGCTTTGGGCAGCTAATGCAAGGTAAAAAAATTTAAAAGAGGTTGTCTCCCCTAAATTGTATCAATGTCATGTGATTGGTGTGAATGGAGACATGACCACGCCCCTTTACATCCAGCCTGCACCTCTGGAAAGAGCTGTCTGCCTCAAACTTGTACAAGAGGAAGTTCATAAAATACCTTAATTAACAGATATTACTGAAATATTCTGAACACATTTTCTAAAGGGTCTACTACTAATATTTAATGAGAATTATATGCCTGCATGCATCTTTTCACCGTAAGAAGAGTAAATGTAAGCACGGCAACAATTATTGCTGCTAGCATAACACATAGTCATAGTGCTAGTTATACTAGTGTCATAGTGCTAGTTATACTACCTGTCAAAGGTTTTGGCTGTTTATTCTATTTATCTTTTTTTTTAAATCTTTTTTTTATCTTTCTTTTAAACCTAAAACTATCAGAGATCAGGCCAGGGGGTGTTACATGAGATCTTGGTGGGAAGGCCGGCCTCCCGTCGGGGGGTGACCAGCTGGGTCGCTGCGGTGGGATCCGCCCTGCTGGAGGATGGGTCTTGGGGTCTTGGATCTTTTCAGTGCAGGGATGACCCTCGACCGGGGGGGCCCTGTGTGAGTAGTCGCAGAGGGTCTAGGGGTTCCCTACCCATTCCCTACACATGTACCACATAATGGGTGTAAATGGGTCAAATAAGTCAAAATAGGTGAAATTTAGACTGTGTTTTCCCATCGGCAACAATTGTTGCCGAGTATAAAACCTAAATTTTCACTATCATAACCACCAAGAAATGAAAAAATTCAAACATATTGTGTGTTACGGAAGTCTAAGGAGTAAAATGCATGCACTTATTTTGCAGGAAAAAATTTGGGATTAAACGGGTTTAGTCATGACTATGCTCTAAATATGCTGTTTAAAATATTTAAGAAACGTAGTGCCTAGCCACTGGCAGTAGATGTTATGACCTGCGATGCTGCCTCGACATGGGGGATGGAGGGGGGGGGGGGGGTGGTGCGGTATTGCAGACCCCCCAAAAAGTGAGTAGTTGTGCCCCTGGTCTTAGAGCTAGGAAACATACCTTTATCAAAGAAGTTAATATCGCCGACACACTCTCTTGTGCTTTTTTCACTGGAGTAGTACCCTCAAGAATACATCTTCAGTATCTAGAGATGTTTGACAAACATCTTAAGTAATTTTTAAAAAAAGTACAAACTTGAGAAAATGAATGTAGAATACTCTTAACACTGATTCAAGATCTTAAGCACATGCTGTACCTTTGAGGGTACATTCACATTGTTTGTACTTTGGTGGACAGTAGGCTGCATTGCTTTTTTTGACAGTGTGCACACCCTATTGTAGTCTAAAATTAAGAGCTGAGCGTGGCTTTTCCACTGACATCTTCATAGTGACAAGCTTCTCTGTTCTCACATCCAGTGTCCATACCTTCCTCATTAGGTCAGGAAAGTCCAGAAATGCCTCTGTTCCACAAGAAAACAGAAACTTAAGGTACTTACACTGTATATGCGGTTTAAAATGATTCTAATACTTAATTAGGCCTGCTTCTTTTTGTATTGTTCATGTGCCTGTGTGTACGAGGGCATGCTCATACATGCAAGCAGATGGCACTGTGGCTGCCTGTTCCATTCTTTCTCAGCTCTCAGTGGGTGACCTCATGGCTAAACCCCTAGTGAGATGTGAACCCTTGCCCAGCCCAGGCCATCCCAAATGGTTTTGTTTGCTCTTTGTAGCAGCCCCACATGATACTGCACATAAGCCCAGCATTTACCACTGGAGCCTACTCAGGGTTATAAATGGGCCAGCTAACAGGAGTGCCTGTCACCAATAAAGGCCACATACCTTAAACTCATCCAGTCACCCAACACTGCAGCAGTGGACCACTGAGCGCTGGTCTGTCAGCAATTCATGTGTCAACCCAGTAAAATATCCCTCGGTCTATGGCGCTGTATAATGCAGTAAGTGAGCCAATTGAGATAACTGGTGTGCCATTTATTGGCTTTACTGTCCCTATGCCAATCTGCTTTATATAGCATCCTTATTACCAAAGACAGAGCTGCTGTTCTGGATTGAATGACAGTTACCATTTGGATTAAATTCCCATTCAGTTCCCCCAAGACTTAAAGAGAAGACTTTAATTAACGAGGGGAAATGCCTGAAAATGATACAATGGTATCCCCTCAGAAGAGAAGACACCATTCTGTATAGACCAAAAGGCAATCCCATCATCTATCTAGGAAAAAAAAATGTGTCAATGGTGATCAATCAGTCACCTCACAGTCTTCAGTGAGCATAGATCTTCCTTAAACAATGGTTCAACTGATTTTTTAATATGCATAAACACTTCATAAATAAGGTGTGCCTTTGTTTAAATCTGACTTTTGGTAGCTTGAAGGGTATCCCCTTTCTTCCATGGAGTAAGTGATGGTGCCTTGGATAAATTTCTGTATTTTATGCATGTATGAGTGCTGTGGTTGACCATTGCTTGTTTTTTGACTACTTCCTTTCAGAGGCCTAGCAGTAGCTCTTAAAAATTTGTTTGCAAACTTTACAGAGTTCTCTACCCCTCACAGCTTTAAGCCTTGCTGAGTGAATCTCAATTGATTGTAAAAGCAGGGTGTTAACAGCTTAATTAGTGTCTCAACCATCAAAAACTCTTTCCATATCAGATCTCAAATGTCACGGTTTACCACAACTGACTATCTATAGACTGGAAAACATCACTCAGGCATCTCATCAAAATTTCCTGCCAGAATTGTTTAGTTCACCACTTTTTGGTTTTCATCCAAGAGGGATTAAACTGATCTGTCTCTTGGCAGAAAGGTAGAGAAAGGCTTTCCGTTTTTGCTCAATGTACACTAAAAGCAGACATCCAGAAATAGTGGAGCTTAATCTGTGGGAACCCAGAAGAATGGCCACACCTGATAACATCCGGTGTGTGTCACTTCTCTTCCTATGTCTCTTCCTATAAGGCCCAGAATGAATACGCCCTCTCCCATTTATTCAGGTAAATAAACCATACTTTTTGTTTAATTCTATGCAGTTTTCTACTATTGTTTAAAAAGTTCCAAGAACACTTATACTGTGTTGAATTTTTTTGAAATCACACTGATACAACTAATTTACAAAAACAGTGTTTTGAGAACCCTCCATTGAAGGGTTCCTATGGAAGCAAACACTGTTCTTCTATGGCTGGGGTATCAAGCTCTGGTCCTGGAGGGCTGGTGTCCAGCACAGTTTGATGGTTCTCCTGTAGACATTTAGTTCAGTTTACAGATACATATATGTATATATACTGCTCAAAAAAATAAGGGAACACTTAAACAACACAATTTAACTTCAAGTCAATCACACGTCTGTAAAATCAAACTGTCCACTTAGGAGACAACACTGATTTACAGTCTACACTCT
>JBBPDC010000129.1:18268798-18282660 GCA_037974485.1 Hemigrammopetersius urotaenia
TTTCTGTTCTCAATATGTTTTGTTTTTTTAATTAAAAAACACAACAAAAAGTACCGATAAGAGTACCGTTAAAGTACAGAACTGATAAGTGGTATCGAAAGAAGTAGTAATATCGTTAAAACCTTAACGATACCCATCCCTACTTAGCATTGTGCGTAATGATCATAGACTTGTGTATAGTTGCTGGGATATGGAAACCAATGTCATTTGACTCTAGACATACAGTTCCTTCTGCTGTTTGCACTGTTTGTTGACTAGGACACATCTAGGCAGGGTAGTAATTTCACAAGCTGGTTTATGGCAAAGGTAGCATCTTATGACAATACTATATTTAAAGTCACTAAGCTTATCAGTATGACCCACTCTACTGCCAGTGTTTGTCTATGGAGATCATATGGCACTGTTCTCAATTTTACGCAGCTGTTAACAATGAGTGTGGCTAAAAACACCTGAACACAATGTTAGGTGGGATTGCATAGTGTATTTAAACTCCTCAGATATGTCTAGCCAGTTAAAATGCACAAGTAAAAGGCGGCTAAGGTGTGTGTCGGTAGCTGCTTGTGTGAATGTGAGTGTCTCTTTGAGGGGGAACATATTGTCAGTGACAACTTTCGAAGCAGCTTTTGTTGGGAGGACACTGGTTGGCTGTAGCTGGTTTGTTTTAGATTGGCAGGATGGAGGTGCTGAAGTGGCTGTAGGGTGCACTAAAGAACAGAGTGTTAATTGAACACTGACAGATTCTTTGTATGCTTAGAGCTAGAGGCCTTTATGTATTTTTCTGCTTGCTGTTTTTTCTTATACAGAAAAATGAACCAGTTGGACTTCTCCATAGTCTTGTGCAAAAGGTCACATTTGGGGTTTTTCTTGAGGCTATAACCAAACCAATTCATACATTTTAAAGGTGGAGACATTACTTTCATTGCAAAGGTAGAGGCCAAGGACTTACTTCGCAAACCAACAATCAAATGGTTCAAAGGGAAATGGATGGATCTAGCCAGCAAGACAGGGAAGCACTTGCAGCTGAAGGAGAGTTTTGACCGCTTCACCAAGGTAATCATATCTGAAGTTACCCTAAAAGAGGAACCTGTTTAAAGTAACTTTACTCAGAATTCATCTCATGTCTAGAAAACTGTTCTGCATCTTTGAACTTGTTGCCACTGCAGATTCACACGTTTGAGATGCACATCATCAAGGCTAAGGAGAACTACGCTGGAAACTACAGATGTGAGGTCACCTATAAGGATAAGTTTGACAGCTGCTCTTTTGACCTGGAGGTCAAAGGTTTGTCTTCTCCTTCACACTGGCTTGATATCTTAAGATAAAGTGTGGGCATGTTTTAAAATAAGTATTTGCATTGTTTTCACAGATATTCCAGAAGTGTCTCAAAGTATTGACATTCGGTCAGCCTTCAAAAGAAGGTAACATGAGACCCTTCGTCTGATTCAGTTTTGTTCTTGTGGTAAATTGTTAGGCCAAGAAAAAGACAACAAACCAGGTCCAGGAGTTTAGTCCTGTTTGTTAGCATATTATAAGAACATTTCAAGATGTTGACTTTCACATTATTGCAGCTCATAGGACCATGAGGAACAAGTAACAAATGGAATAGACATCAGTGTGGATCACAACCTTTTCTTGATCAAATTTTGACACTTATTTTCATGACAAAGACTCAGTTGCTGACTCAGTCAAGAAGATAACTGTGTTTTTTATTATTTATCTTCTGCAATCTTTCACAAACCTATGATGGAACATGGTTTGATGAAGTTCAGTGTTACCCTGTGAACTAATTCTAAGGATATTCATAAACCCACCGTCTGAACAACAAAACATCCAAACCAACGTGTTGAACTATATAAGGCCAACGCTTGCATTTGAAAAGTCTCCCTGATCATGTGTCAGAAAGCAACGCACACTATCCTGGCTCATAGCGTTTTCACCAATTGTCTGCAAGCCAGTTTTGCAGCAGTGGTGTGAGAACGCTGTCATCGGTCTCTTGGGACCACTCTTTATAGGCTGTGCACAAACCAGTTCGCTCAGTGCTGTTGCTGCAACACAGCGAAAGGTTTTTGTGTGTGCCTCAATCATGCATTAGCTTGTCACTTATGCACAGATTGCAGGCAATGGCTCTGGTTGCGTTGTTTTTATTCTGGTGTTTGGGACTGTCTTTCTAATTAAATCTCCATTAATCTCTTCTTGTTAACAACAGCAGTGAAGGCCAGGACGATGCAGGGGAGCTTGACTTTAGTGGGCTTCTCAAACATAGGTGAGAACCACAGTTTTCCCCTCAGGGGGTCAAGTTCCTTTTTTGTCTCTTTCTTGAACTTTTTTAACACCCAACAAGGGTTCCCTCTTCTTCCTTCTTTTTCTTTTTAAGTTTATTGAACAGAGAAGAGACTTTTTTTATTGTAATGCCTTGATAAGTACTTGTTTGTTTATGTTATTGTAAGTGTGGAAACCAGTGACACTCTCAAAATCACTTGTTTGACAAAAAAGGAAGCAGCATTTTTGAGTTTTTTCTTTTTCTTTTTTTTCTCCCTACAAAGACTGCATTTCTTGGGTTGATGCTTTTTTGTTCTGCTGTTCGGTGAATAGGATTTTAGGAAATTCCTTTCACAGAAATTAAATTCCACATTTATTTTGGCTTGTCTCTTCTTCTTCCCCACATATTCAGAAACACCAGGTTAGTACAGAAAGTAGGTAATTAAATTAGACCTTACCTTCGGTAAGTATTGTAATCCTATAGATTACCAAGCATGGATTGTAGCTATCGAAACTGGACAAGCAAGAGTGTTGGCCTACTGTAGTCTGGTAACACTTTATTTAAAGGCAGCATTCATGAAAGTTCCAGGAACACTCAGAAATAATGGAAACTGCCCTTTGTTTTTTTTGTTTTTTTAATTTTAACCTTTTAAGCGGTAAACAGGAACCACCTGAACAGCTTCATGGCTACACTAGTACTTGGATTACTGGCTGTGTTTATGGCAAAAACTCTGGAGTTAATGATAAATGATGCTTGTGGTATCACCATAATAAGAAAAATGACCCTGTGCACTAAGGACAGAATAGTTCAATAGACCCCTCAGGAGTGATGTTACTAAAAGCTACTGTTGCTCTTTTACTATTAAGAGTGGGCCTGCACATTCTGATGGCTACTTTTAGGCAGTTTTAAAAACCAAAGGGCACAACTTTCCAGTAATTTATGAGTAGTTGGTGGACCACCTCTAAATGAAGCTGCGAAATAGTGTTATCGCTACATTTGAATGTATTACTATCAATTACAATTAAAATATGAACTCAGCTGCAAATGTAATCTTCAGAGTTCTTAATGCCTGCTTGAGTATATGCAGATCTGAAACACTTATTAGAGGAAATGAAAATAATCATTCGCCTCAAATCTTCCAGACATTCAGGAAAAATGTCTGTGAAAGAAAAGCCTGTTTGACAGACTGCTGATTACTAACTGAACTTCACATTCTAACATAACACCCTCAATAACCATGATATAACACCTCTTTTCACTCTCAATAAACCCTCACCTCTAATCCTAAGGAGTCACTTCTTATGAGCTTATTAAAGTAGGAGCTCTGCAAAGGGATGGGCCTTCTCATAAACAGCATATATCAGACTGTTATTCACAAACCGAAGATCATCTTACCTCTTCATCAAGGCCTCATATTGACTTAATAATGATTTTAGAGGTTATGCAACAATTGACAGTGTATTCTTCACAGACATGATTAATCTTGTCATAAATATTCAGATAATCACATCTTTTCCACTGACAAAATCCCTGTGATTTATTTACAATTTACCCTCTAAATAGAGATTTACAGTGTAAGACTCATGTATAGTGTCTGGTAACAAAACCTGGCCCCTGTCTTTTTTTTTTTTTTTTGCAAACACCCCATATCACTTTCATGACAAGGGTACCCTCACCAGTCCCTCAGAGTGGAGTCGGTTTGTGTTTCTCTTTCATTTCTCTTGTATAACAATTCATCCGTGACATCCACAGAACCAAGAAAAGCTAGAGCAAAGAAGATTAGATCTTTCTTTTGCCCATCTCTTTGTGTGACATGTGCGGAGGAACTAGAGAGGAGGAGCTGGTGAAACCACCAACAGGCCAGGCACGAGTAAACATCCTCAGCTGAAAAGCAATCTACAAATACAAGTTAACAAAGCTATTAGCTAGCATCTCGGTTCCTCAACGCATGTTGCAAAAGTCTGTTGGTGGCCACTGAACTGATTATTGTACTCTGTGGTGTCAGAGAACCAAAGCAGGAGGAGGCACCCGAGGTGGACGTGTGGGAGATTCTGAAAAACGCCCGGCCAGACGAGTATGAGAAGATTGCCTTCACCTACGGCATCACTGACCTCCGTGGCTTGTTGAAGCGACTGAAGAAGACAAAAAAGGAAGAGAAGAAGAGTGAAGGTGCACTTTTCTCAGAGGCTGAAAAGTAGTACATGTGATTTCCAAGTGAAATTCCATCCATTCAGTCTGATTTGTTTTGCAACTTCTTCCCACAAATGACCAATTACTGTTTCCTGCAGCTTTTGCCAAGAAGCTGGACCCTGCATATCAGGTGGACAAAGGTGGGAAGATACGATTAATAGTGGACATGGCTGATCCAACAATTGATCTGAAATGGTATAAGAATGGCCAGGAAATTCGTCCCACTCCTAAGTAGGTCACCTCTTTAGGTTCTTTTTGTGCCATTGTGTTTATTCCCTTCTTTTTTCACAAATGAAAGACATTTTTGAGATGCTCCCATAAAATGTGTTTGATTTGTGGTATGCTTTTCCTGAGGCTTTACCTGTATCTTGGGCTGCTGCAGGACCCAGGTGTAATGGTTCATGTGAGTCTGAGTCTGTCAAATATTTTAACCATAGGGAGTTCTGAAGTGATGCATTTGGAATTGCTTTCATTGAGCCTTATTAAGGCTACGTGCTCTTACAGGCCACCTTACCGTGAACCATTACACACAGCCAATTGCTTAAAGATTCAAGTGGTCTTGTAGTGAATGCAGAAATTTCCCATGTGTTCTGTGGCTCATGTGTGGGTCCTGAGCTTCTTCTGAAATGGAAATGTCGTGTATCATAAGAATAATGATCCTTTGTTATTAACGACAGGTCCTTAATTGTGCAGGAAAAGGCACTACCACCTTTAAAGGACTTTAATGGAGTCTGGCTTTAGAACAGGACATGTTATTTAATGCATTTCTGAACATGTTTATGACAGCAGTGTAATTCAGTATTCAGCCAGCACTGCAATTAAGCACATTTCTGCTTCATTATTATTTGTCCCTACAAGAAGTACAGAAACACATTTGTCCTCAATTGAGCTGTTCAAAGTCATGCTACGCTAAAGCCATCTGGGTGGTCAGTGCAACTTTCTTGCTCATTATTTCTGATGTTGTCTGATGTCCCAGGAGCTCTTGTTTTTTGGGAGATGTCTCTGTCTGTCTCTCTCTCTCTCTCTCTCTCTCTCTCTCTCTCTCTCTCTCTCTCTCTATTTATCTCTATCTATTTATCTAACTGTACATCTATACATCTTTATGTTTATTTACTATAACTTTATAACAATGGCTCTCAGAGCTGGCTCTCAGAGTTGTTCCAGGCATGATGTCTTTTTGTCCTTCTGTCCTGTCCAATTCTGCCTGTTGTGCCGTGGTGCTTTCATCTGTGCACCATAACTTCCACCTCTTCCATCCTGCGCTCCGGTTCCATTCTGGGTCTTCTTTTGGCCTTAAGTAATAGGAAGTAAGTCTGCATGTCAGTACAGCTCAAACTGTGATCAGTGACATGTCCCGCCTATGTACTTTGTCAGTGTTGGTCCCTGGGAACAGGGGTCTTATGAGACTAATAAAGCATGGTAAAAATCTGTAGCGCGTATAATCTGTAGTTCATGTTGGTTTTTTAACCAATACATTAGGGTGTGCAGCTAAATCTGTTTATTTCATTGCTTATTTTAGCCTACTTTATTATAAATACCACATTATACTGTTCTGGTTTTCTACTCTTACATATATGATCAAGTATTAGACTAGAAGAACACTATACTGTTTACTACCATGTAGGTAGCACTGAAAGGTCTGTCAGGTACATGTAGAGCAATTGATATGATTAATTAATTGCGCAGATATATCTTCGAGCACAAGGGCACACAAAGGATTATGGTCATCAACAACTGCCAGATGAATGATGATGCTGCCTATTCAGTGGTTGCTGGAGAAGAGAAGTCTACAACTGAACTGTTTGTGAAAGGTACATCTATAAATTCATCAATCTGAAACCAATCTTTGGCCAGTTGCTTGGGCCATGAGTGGCAAAAGGTTAAGAATAAAAAATAAAGAAATGGAGATATATGTTCTATTTTTTTTTTGGACAGTGATGATATGATTTGATTAATGGAAATACCTAAAATTAGTCAAGATACATCTGTGTGTTTCTCTGCAGAGTTGCCAGTGAAGATTGTCAAAGAGCTGGAGGCTGTAAAGACTACCGTCAATGAAAGGATTGAGTTGGAGTGTGAGGTATCAGAAGAAGGCGCACAAGTTAAATGGTGAGGAATAAAAAATAAGTCAGTGTGAAAAACAGATTGCTCACATTTGCTTATATTCTATACACTTTTGAAGCAGAACAATAAACTCTAAAGCACTGGTCACTTTTCTATCTGACTACAATAGGCTGAAGAACGGGGTGGAGGTTCCCACTGGGGTGCGTTCCAGGTATCGTGTGAAGAGTGAAGGCACCAAGCACTGGCTGATCATAGATGATGTGGTGAAAGAGGACACAGCGACATACTCCATCATGGCCACTGGGGGCACCTCTGAGGCCCGTGTCCAAGTGGACTGTGTGTACCATTATCTCATTTCCAATACCAGTCTAACTGACTGCAGTTTATAGAAAATCAATTATTTCCTCAAGGTTAATCATATACCAACTTTTTCTGAGCCAAGTGACAGTTATATAAGGCCTCTTTAAACTTCCTAATTTTTCTACTTGCTTTTTCTCCCTGGCTGTTTCTCCCCTCACTGTGCCTTGTGTTGGCTGGTTCAGTGAAACCTCTGAAGATTCTGCAAGATCTACAGGATGCAACAATACTGCTTGGCCAGCCTCTGAAGCTGCACTGTGAGATCCTTCCCGGAAACGTTCCTGGGCGCTGGTATAGAAATGGCCAACTTGTCCAGTCCAGTGACCGTATCAGCATTCTGCACAGAGCAAAGTACAGACACCTAGCTTTACTCTTTCACTTCTTTTTCATGCTAGACCTTTTTTTTTTAGCCACAATGCATAATGATAAAATGGCATGCATGCTTTTCTTATCCGGATCATCCAGATTTGTCACATTCAGTTGCTTTGTCAACAGCTATCAACAGCAAACTTTTTTCTCAGAAATCACAGGATGGAAACTGAAAGCTGCACCCTCCATGACGCTGGAGACTACACCTTTGTACCTGAAGGCTATTCACAGAGCCTCTGTTGTAAAATTCACATCATAGGTATAACCTTTTTTTCTCAGTGGAAAGACTAACCTGACATTTATTCTTCATTTTAAGTGCCCTCTTCAGTGTTCTTTATTGCTCAAGGGGTGAACTGTTAATAAGAAGCACTGAAACAGCCATGCTGAGCAGTCAAAAACCCTTGCCTGACCTGCACTGACTTAAAACACATTTATAACTTTTTCCAGATCCCCCTAAAGTGCATTTGGAGGCTCTGAATGCACCAGACAATACAATTACCATAGTGGCTGGAAACAAGCTGCGCGTAGAGGTCCCCATCAGTGGAGAGCCTGCTCCTAGAGTGGTGTGGATGAAGGGTGAGAGGGTGAGTAGAACTCGAGTACAGAAGGACCAGTACTGGGGCACCTGGCTAGAGATAACTATTCCCTGTTTTCTTTAGCTTCCACCAACAATGAAAAAAGGCTTATCTCATTTACCGTTGCTGCAAATGATTAGAAGTGTAAACATGTCAAGATTGTAATAGAGTAGCATATTGTTATATAGTTAAAACAAACACCCCTGCAGGACAGTTTCTGAACATTTTGGGGCTCTAAATGACTTTGTTAAGCCAATTCAAAGACATTTGTCTATATAGTGATTTTTATAACGGATATGGCAAAACAGCTTTACAGAATCTGGGTCCGAGCTCTCAGTGAGGGGGAAGAAGCTTAAGAAAAACTCCTGATAGAACGTTGGACAGAACCAAAATTCAGTTTAGGTTCCTACTGGAACATCCTGAGAGCAGGGCATCACAGTCATCCAGCCTTGCGGTAACAAACTCATTTAGGGACAGTGTTTTTCTTAGCTTAGCAATGTCCTACCCTTCAGACCAATTGTATTCTTTTGTATACAGTAATACTTGAAGAAGAGCCGATGCACTCACTACACTTTATCACAAACAATATAAAATACATTTAGAAGTTTGCATACTCTTGGCCTCCAGGTGTTTCTGGGGCCTAAATTTCTGCTAGTAGCCAGAAATGGCCCTATGTATGTGTTGGTCCAGGTGATTCTTGACACAGGGAGCCGGGTTCGTGCAGAAACGTTTTCAGACCACACCTGCCTCACCATTGATGTCACAGAGAGAGAGGACAGCGGCAACTACAAGATCGTCCTGCAGAACGAGGCAGGAGAGGACACGGCCTGTGTCAAGGTCAAGGTTGTGGGTAAGACTGTCAAATAACTCACAATGGGAATGTATTGTACTGTGGCACAGTGTAAGGGATAGAGACCTGCTTCCTATTGGTCAGATAGATAGATGTTTGTGAAAATATGGCAGTACTGGTTCTGGTACCTTAAAGTCCCAGTGTTTTATTTTTTAAGTGAAGGCGTATATACTGACCATGCTATTCAGGCATTTAAAAAAGATTTTTGGTGTTTTGATAAATTACTTTCCCTTGGTCTCTAGATATCCCGGATGCCCCTGGGGCTCCCATGGTCCCTACAGTAGGTGGGGACTGGTGTACAATGACATGGGATCCTCCTAATTATGATGGTGGTTCTCCTATTCTAGGTAAGAACACACACAAGTACATTTTTATTTCTCCAGTAAATCAGATTTATTAATATGGTTACTAGAGAGAAGCAACCCATGTTTTGGAATAGCATAACATTTAGTGTGTCCTTGTGCTACTCTGTCTCTGTCTCTTAGGATACTTCATTGAGAGAAAGAAGAAGCAGAGCTCAAGGTGGATGAGGCTGAACTTTGACCTCTGCAAAGAGACCATATTTGAGCCCAAAAAGATGATTGAAGGAGTGCCGTATGAGGTGCGAGTCTTTGCTGTTAATGCCATTGGTGTGTCGAAACCAAGCGAGCCTTCCAAATCCTTTGTTCCCCTTGGTGAGTACCGCTGTTATAGTCCTGCTGTGTCCTGATACCTACATATACTCCACGCCTCAGCCTGCCCAGCACTGTCAACAAGTTATTTTGAATGGTCATGTCACAACTGCTTTGTCTCATTATGTTAGATAATGGTGCACAATCCTAGCAGATCACATCAAGCGAGACAGCCACACTATAGATACACCATTACACACTCGCCATGTCTGAGCTTGCCCTTGGGTCTCCCCTGTTGCAGCTGTTGCTGAGCAGACTCCAGCATCCAAAGTATTCTGACTCTGACCTCCACAGCCCAAGCCTGAGATTTAGAAGATATTAAATCTGTCTTTATGTTGGCTGCCAAATCATCTGAGGATTATAGGTTTAGGAGATCAGGTCTTTTCTTGGGCTCAGTCACACTTTGGGACAGGGACCAGTGGAAGAAAAGAGAAACATTACATAAGCAGATGTAGAGATGCCACAGAGATATGCGGAGGACCTGTTCTCATGTGGGTTTACGCGAGCATTTGGATGAACCAGTGGTGTTGCAGAGTTTCATTTCATGACCACCTTACTTTATAGTAGCATAAAATACCATGTTGTTTTCATGTTATTCTGCATGTACAATATATCTGTATCATCTTCAGTTATACCTTCACCAACAAAGCTCATTATCAAATAAATGATGAGAGAGACGAGAAACCCATGAATGAAGAGGATGTCACCTTTTTTACTGAACTGTTTACTCTTTTAGTTGTAGAGCCTTGCATAACTGTGCTATTAATCCCCAACAATTTTGGTCATTTCTCCTGAAAGTGACTAATATTTATTACAGAATTTATTACAGAATATTAGATTCAAAGACTCTAATATGATGTTAGGTGCGATGCTAACATCGACTTTCTCTCTTTAAGCCGTCACCAGTGAACCCACAATGCTGATAGTGGATGACGTCACAGACACGACAGTGACGATGAAGTGGCGTCCCCCAGACACCATCGGTGCCGCTGGGTTAGATGGATACCAAGTGGAGTACTGCATTGAAGGAAGTGAGAAAGCTCAATGAATCTTTGTAGTTTATTACGTAGTCATAGCCTTCCACAGCTGTTGCATATCTGCAGTTGTTGTGAGGAAAAGTTTCTCAGTTCTGAATGTGTTGTCGATGCTAATGTCCAGTTATGTTAAAACTGAACTGTTTTTGGCACAGCTGATGATTGGATTGTTGCCAACAAGGAGCTCATAGAGAAAACCAAGTACACCATCACAGGCCTGCCTCCAGAAGGCAAGATCTTTGTGCGTGTGAAGGCTATCAATGCTGCTGGAGCCAGCACACCTCGCACCACACAGCACTCCATTCTGGTCAAAGAGGTTATTGGTAAGGCACTGGACCAGTTCACATTGTCTAACAAATAAAACCTAATGCTTTATTAAGGTCATCTTAAAATACATTTTTCTAAAAAGGTTTTTTGAATGTATAGTATAGTTTATTTTACAGAATGTATAGTTAAAATGTTTGTCAGAACTTCATGTGGATACCTATTGATAGATCATTTGAAGTTTGTATCTTACAGAGCCTCCTAAGATTCGCATACCTCGACATTTGAAGCAGACATACATGCGCAAGGTTGGAGAAGTTGTAAACCTTGTTGTGCCATTCATGGTAAGGTGACAGTAATTAAACCGTTGCAACATAAATGAGATTCAGATTTGATACAGTTCTAGTCAGTTTGATCAGTTTGCACTAAATCATACTAAAGCAACGGATTAGAATCACTGTACTGTACTGTATGTGTTACATGTGTTATGTGTTACATGTGTTACAGTTGCTTTAACACATGTAACACATAAGGATGCACAACTAACCCACAGGGCAAACCCAGGCCAAAGGTCAGCTGGCTGAAGGATGGGGAGGCTATTGACTCTACACAGGTCAACATCCGCAACTCAGACTGCGACAGCATCATCTTCATCCGCAAGGCTGAGCGTAAGCACTCTGGGAAATATGAGATGAAAGTGCAAGTGGAGAACCATATGGATACAGCCATTCTGGACATCCAGATAGTCGGTGAGCTAATCATAACCAGGCAGCTTTATTTATACTTAGATCATTAGATGTAATGGAATACAGGGTAACTGTATGTGACAATCTCTCGATCAGACCTTCCTGGTCCTCCCCAGTGTGTAAGAATTGAAGAAGTCTGGGGTGAGAATGTTGCTCTGGACTGGACACCTCCTAAGGATAATGGCAATGCCCCTATAACAGGATACACCATCCAGAAGGCAGACAAAAAGACAATGGTACAAAAAAATTATCCTGGTGCTAACTTTTATCCACATCTTTTTTTTTTTTTTACATCCATTGCAGTTTTAAACAATTGTGTGTGTGTGTGTGTGTGTGTGTGTGGAACAGGAGTGGTACACCTGCGTGGAGCACTACCACCGCACCTGCGTCACAATCTGTGAGCTGGTGGTGGGTAATGAGTACTTCTTCAGGGTCTTCTCTGAGAACATGGTGGGCCTGAGTGAGAGTGCCACCACCACTAAAGACAGCGCTGTAATTGTGAAGGAGGGTAAGTCCTGACTTTAAGGCTGGGCAGCTCCTCGATGCAGTGGTTTGAAGGTCTTTAACTTTTAACTGTTGTTTAAGCTGTTAAGCTGGTTTAAACAGCTGCACAAATGGTTACTAGTCAAAATCGTGCACATAACAAATATCCTGCTGAGCACTTTCATTTTGGTTGAAGTGAAGTTGAATAAAAACATTTCAGAAAGGAAGTGGAGGAAATGTTTTCCAAGTTTGCCATCTCGTTTCTTGTCCCCTAAGCTTGAATTAACCGTTTTCCAACACTCCATCGTCTGCTCTGTTCCAGGCAACTAACCAGTGACCAATGGTAAAAAATGGTAAAAACAGTCTGTAATGCAGGTCCTGAACTGTGCAATCCTGGTGGTTAATTATAGTTGAGTGTTATTGTAGATGGTATAAAATACATATCAGAGCATAATGCTAGACATTGTCCCTTCAAAGCAGATGATAAATGAAAATGGTGTTGTCTTTTCCTCATCACATAAGGGAAATTCCCCCATGATACAGCGCTCAGCCCGTATCATGCACAATCCCGCTCTCCCTTTTCCCCCTATTCCTCCTCCTCCTCCTCCTCCTCCTCCTCCTCCTCGTCTTCCTCCTCTCCCTCCTCCTCCTCCGCTTCCTCTCACTCTCGTTCAGGCATGAACCTGAGGAACCCAGAGTACATTGACTATGATTTCACTGAACCACCCAAGTTCACCCAGCCTCTCATCAACACCATCGCCATTGCCGGCTACAATACCACCCTCAACTGCAGCGTCCGCGCCAACCCACGGGTGAGGAATATCAGCAAATGACATTCCACCGTACAGACAGACTGATCCCTTTTACTATGGAGCTGGGGTGTCAGGGCCAGGGTTAAGCAAGCAGTAACTTCTGATTTGGCTTTTAGCAAAACACAAATTTGGCCACAGCAGTTATTCAGGATTAACAATACAGCTCTGGAAAAAAATACGAGACCTCTGAAAAAATGTCCAGTTCTTCAGGTTTTATCTTTTATGGGTTTTATTTTTTATCTTTTATTTGCCTTAGTTTTTAAGAACTGCTGACAGTATTTCTTCTCATTTCCAAAAAAATATTGTTCTTTAAAGCAGAATTTTAGAGGAAATTACAATACATAAAAACAAGAGAAATTATGCAATGCTTACAGAACTTGAGTAATTCAAAGAAAACAAATCTCTTGTTCACTCGTTAACAAAATGGCAATAATTAAATCTGACGTACTTCTAGTGGTGTTTTGCCATACGACTGGTCACACTGCCAGAGGAGAGCGTTGATTACAGCAGTGTTTTTATACTTCTCCTCATTAAGTAAGATTTGATTCAGGTGTTATTCACTAATAAGCACTAAGCACTAATAAAGCAGATTGGTGTGTTTGTGTAGGAATTTAACAGTCACTGGAATGGAATAGTTGTCTTACTTATAGCTAATCTGATTTTAAAATAAATTGCAGCGGTCTCTTGTTTTTTTCTGAAGCTGTATGCGAGAGCATCTCTTCACTGTCAAAACAAAATCTCCAAGATTGTAACTTTCAGGAAAAGGAAAAAAAACTGGCTTAACTCCTTTTGAAGTTAATGCAAAATGAGTATTCGCTATGTTTTTGGACCATTTCTACTAGGAAATTAAATAAAAATTAAAAAAAATGTGTTCCCACTTTCAGCATACTTAAATAATGAATGCTAAAATGAAGGGTGTGACAGTAACAAATCCTGTTATTAAACTGTTACAAACAAATCCCCTTTTATAGGTTGGGCCAAAAGCCCAAAAAAATTGTTGTAAGTGGGCTTCATGGATAATAACAGATCTCCTAGCCCTTCATTAGACAGGGATTTGCAGCTAGTTAGGGCTCTCTGGCCTTCTAGGAACATCTTAATGTGCACGCTCATACACACACACACACACACACACACACACACACACACACACACACACATACACACACACACACATACACACACACACA
>JBBPDC010000129.1:18301717-18323907 GCA_037974485.1 Hemigrammopetersius urotaenia
AACTTGGGGTTAAGGGTCTTGCTCAGGGACCCAGTGGTGGTGCTGAAGGTAGGATTCGAACCTGTGACCTTATGGTCTGGAGGCAAGTATCCTACCCACTGAGCTACTGGGTAGCACACATATTCTGAATGCCTTCGGCAGAATTCAAAGGAGCCATTTTAATCTAGATTAATTCCCAGATTACAGTGAGATTAATCTAGATTTAAAAAATTAATCTATGCCCACCACTAGTGTATATACAATGTAGGTTTACCTAATGAAGTGCCATGTCAGTTTATACTATAACTGTGTGACACTCTAGTGTCCTGTTTAATCACTTACAGACACTGTGTTGATTTATTAAAAATCATGTTCTTTATAATATACTTTGCTTGTGGATGTGAAAATGGTTCATGGTTCCTGTCTAGGCCTAGATTACAAAATCAGTTAAAGGGATTCTATCACTTGCTGTTGCTTTATGCCTCCCACAGCTACTTGACAATGTGCAAATATAAATATGGTTAAGAGGTGTAACCATGGCAACAAGTCACCTGTGGACATGGTCTTGCCTTTTTCCATCAGGGAAAGCATACTCACTGAAGTAGAACACTGATATGAGAAAGGACTTTTGTTGGAATTGTCATTGATTTATTTTGTCAGTGATTTATTTTGTTATTATTTTCGTATAGGTACCAGTGCTAAACGTTAAGTTGCAGACCTTTCCGATTCTGGGCATCATCGGAGGATTCCTGCTTTCAACCTACAACTACTTCTCCATCATCCTTAGTGGAGGAGTGGGCAAAAATGGATCCACTGTGGCAGTATGTGATTTTGACTTCTGTTCAGGACCATCTAATTTTTTAGTTACTTGCAAAATTTACTGTGAGCTCATTTGAATGATTTTTTAATGTTGCAGTAAGTTTAGATCAGAGAAGAGTTTCTTCCTCCTTGGTTCCCCTCTGTAATGTAGTGTTGCTTTCGGCAACGAAAATTATGACTAAATATCGTTGTCAACAAACATTTATCACGTGACTAAAACGAGACGAGACAGAACGTAAATGCTGTTCATGTGACGATAACGAAACGAAATATATCATGTAATATTGCTGACAAATAAGAACGAGACTAAATGTGGTTTACAAAATTAAAACCACGCTAAAATGTCTCTTCATTTTCGTTGACTAAAACGAGACGAGACGTTATTTCCTGAAAGATAGGGAGGGGAGACAAAAGTATTGGGACGCTCAACCTTAGGGTTGAATGGCGTTACGTCCATTGAGAGGCACTGTGAAATAAATCTGTCTAGAGTGAACAAAAGTATTGGGATGCAGGGCCAATACAGTGCCAGGGAGAGAGAAATCACACACACACACACACACACACACACACAAAGTCTCTCTCACACACAGCATTTTGATAAGCACCCTTTCCCTTATCCTTGCAAAAAAAAGGCTGATCCTAAATTGTTCTGATTTGGTTGTGTAGAATATATTTGTTCAGAAATTTTAAAAACATATAAAAAAATATACAACTTTTATTGATTGAATCTAGACTAAAATGTTATCCGTTTTCATTGACTAAAACTATAGACGAATATAGTCGTGGATAATTCTGACTAAAATAAGACTAAAATGCTCAGACTTGTAGTCGACTGAAGCTTGTCACGACTATAGACTAAAAACTAAAATGACAGCTTGACGCAAAGACTAGACTGAAACTAAAATTAAAACAGGCTGCCAAAAACAACACTACTGTAATGACACTATAAGAGTTTATTTGTATTACACTGGAGGAGAGGAAATGCATTGATTATTAACCGTAACCTTCAACACCAATAGTGAGTTTCATTAGAACAAAACAGAACATCTCCTGATTAGCAAAGACTTTGGATTATATCACACTTAAAATACCCCAATCTGCTTTAGGACACTAGTGTGTTGTCTCCTGGTCTGCACATCGGCCTCATCCTCACTCTGGCCTTCATGATCTTTAAGAAGTCCTCCAGCCATCTTTTTGAGCATCATCCATGCCTCTACATCCTCACCTTCGGCATGGTCATCGCTAAGATCTCCAACAAGTTAGTGGTGAGTATTAATGTGGTCAGATGTTGTTCTGACTGCTTTGATGTGAAATCAAGAGAAACCATTGGCAAAAATGTTTACAGGTGTAGTGATGGCAACCAGACATCGTAAAAGTTTAATGCCTTTAAAAGAAAGTTATGTGATTGTTATTTTGTAATTGCTATAAACATGCTGCCTAATGCTTGAGAGGTTCTTAACAAGATTAAGAATGTTTTGTCCTTAAACATATTTTGGACAAAATATTTACGGCAGAAAAGTACATAAAGGGAGATGTAAGTCTAAATAGAAGTTAAGTACAGTAAACCCCCGCTAATTCGCGGTCCAGGATTTGCAGCTTCGATCAGTCGCAGCTTTTCTGCAGAGATCCCCGCAAATTGCAGAAGTCGGCGAAATCCTCCATTTTTTTTTTTTTTTTTTTAGCTTTTTTCGTGGCAGTATATCATTTTCCATGCATTTTATTGGTAAATTATTAAGAATGATAAAATATACTAATTGTGCAACAAATGTACATTTAGCTACATTTCAATATAAAATATATTTTTTTGTACTGTTCAGAGAACACAAAGAAAATCCGTCCTGGGATGGTGAAATAACCCTGTACTCAGAAGCAGGAGGTTTGAAAGTAGCCAATCTGCGAATGATATTTATTTCACCTTGCTGCTAATTGGCTGCTGAATATTCTTGTGTCTTTCGTTTTTTCTTCTTAAATCCCTGCATTTTTATTACAGTAAATTCAATTATATTACTGTATTTACAGTTCAGTGTACACTGTACAGTACCGATACAGGTTTACCTTTACATTCTTTAAGGGTAAAGAATTGAGCCTAGTTTAAAATTAAATTAAAGGTTTTTTTTACATCACAAATTCGTGTTTTTTCACAATTCGCAAGTGCTGCTGGAATGTAACTCACGTGATTGTCAGGGGTTTACTGTATAGCAGTGGATTTACTAGTATTTTACTCTTTACATTTCATGTAAATCTCAGAACACATATGTAGGTATGCCAGACATTTTGAATAGCAAATAAATAACAGCTTGACTCCTGCTGTCATGAGTGAAAGAAATTCACAATTTCATATCAAGTCACTCTAAATTATTTTGTTTACATCTCAACCAGTTATGTGGAATTGTTGAGATTTTAAGAAATCTGAGCGGATTAATAACAACTGTGGCAAAAACCTTCTGAGATCTTATGAAGAATCACACAATTGTATAAATTCAGCAACAGACAAATGTACTGTTTCACTGCATAATGGGCTGCTTTAAGCTGTCCATCAACACTTCACTTTCTTACTGCTTTGTATTTTCTGCCAAGATGGCCCACATGACAAGGAGTGAACTTCATCTCCATGATACAGCCTTCATTGGCCCTGGACTGCTCTTCCTCAACCAGTACTTCAACAGCTTTGTTGATGAATATGTTGTCCTCTGGATTGCTTTGGTGAGTTTTATTTGACCATCTTGAGCTCTCTGGAAAGTGATGCGGAACATTTTGACCAGTAAAACTGAATTGAAAAAGTCAAAAATGAGACTTAGAACTGTAATTTATCACCTCGTTTCAAGAGGCCACTGACAGGTTTTCGGCCAGGTCATCCACAACAACCAGCAAATTGACATAGTATTGTGTGTCTTACTATTACGAGGTCTTTATCATGCATTCATCATTGTTATGGTAATACAGTAAAAACCTGCATGAAAGTCTTTCGACATGCTGTTAATGGTTTAAGCAAGTGAACAGATAGAACTCAGTGCTCTTGTGTTTGATGATCCGCAGATCCTGTCGCTGGTGGACCTGACGCGGTACTGCACAGGTGTGTGTCTGCAGATTGCCTCACACCTCCGCATCCAGGTCTTCAGCATCACCCCTCAGGGCCACAGCCATAAAGACTGACGTTTTGCCCGGCGGGAGGAGGAAGCGGGGTCAGCCGAAGATGCCGCCCCACTTCTGGAACCAGAGCAGGAGAGCCAAAACCATAGCAGCCTTGACAGCATAAAGACCGTTGACTAAATGGCCTGAACTGAATCACACTTACACTCTAATAGATTTTGAGTGTACCGCCTGTCACTAAACCAGACTCACAGTTTGACACTGGCTAGGAACTAAACACTGACTACTGGATACTACAAAAATGATCAAACTAGGCTTTCATTATCTTATTATTTTAGAAAGGAGCAATTCGTCATAATTTCATCAACGGAAAATGATATTTTATGAATGACCATTAAATCTTGAAAAATATGACCTAACAAGACTTGCGCGTTGTACCAATTAAGCTATAAAAATTGAGCAATGAAAATGTTTTGGAAAAGCTCCAAGTTTATAATGTAATTATAGAACAGTAGTTCTAAGAAAGTTACTGTTGTATTTTGGGTAGACATCATGCAGTGCCTGGTGTAATGCATACCACCTGCCACCACATTTGCTACATTTTTATAGTGTATCCATCATGTTATCTTGCCCATGTACTTTCTTTAATGCAACATTTCTATGCTTTTGATACCCAAAAAGAGAAAGCATATTTTTTAACATTCCATACCAATGGTGCTGCCCATTTTGTAATTTTTAATCCATATTCCTCCCAAAAGCAACAGTATCTTTCTAAAAAAAAAAAATCTTCACATGATTGTCCAGTGATTACAGCATTTGTATTTATTTATTTGATCAGTTTGACTGGATTTGGTGTGAAATTGAGTCAGGTCTTGGACAAAAGAGTCATTGTGTGGTTGTAATTGTCAGGGACTGTGGATACTGGCATGAGTGTTTGTGCTAAAAACAGCAAGGACCCTCCATTTTGAGGACCACCCTGCCACACCAACCAAAACGTTTGCCTTCACTATTTCCAATTCCTTCTACGCGGAGCTCCCACTTGCAAAGAGCAGAGGGTTGAGCCCTGCTCTGACGCACTGGGGGTGGTGGCGGATGATGAACGTTCAGGGTGCTCCTGTGCCTGTTTGATAGTGCACTAACTCTCAACACTGCCTGCTTTCAATATCTCCTCCCAAAGGGCTAATCTACAAATAAATTTTATGTGATTTTATGTGTTATACAACTTTTGGTCATGTATTATTTGTGAATCAAACTCCAGTTGCAGTTTTGTGGAAGATTGGCATCCTTCGCTTTTGAAGATGCTTCTTCTGTTACATATCAGTTGTCTCTTAAGTTTCTTTATTCAAATGCAGTTAATATCACAGGGCTTTTCCACACATCTGCACAAGTGATACCAAGTATGATGTATGATGTTTGGATTTGAAGCAGGGTGAGATGTGGCTCTTTTCTAAAGAGCAAACTGATTTAGGTTGATCTGAGTGATCACAAGGGCTTGCCTTAGGGTTTATTATCAAAAACAGTGAAATTCAAGTTCAGTAATATCATTACTTGATATGGCCAATGACTTTTTGAACCTAAAAATACTGTACCCAATTTTTGTTTTATTGTGGATGAATTTGGGAGATAACAGACATCTCTCTCAAGTGACAAACTTAAAACTAATGATGCACGATTGCTTTTATATATATATATATATATATTACATCCATTGACATATCTGGCATTTCAGGACATGCTTAGACTGAAACAGTTTTGACCAGCTTCTGTTTATTCAATACTGTAGATTGCATTGAGATTTTGCATTTCGATTATTCCTTTAATTTAAACCAAAAATCCCAACAAACAAAAAAACAAACAAAAAGAACCACATGGCACCTGTATTCTAATTACACTGGGCAGACAACTGTATCAGTACATTGTCATACACGTCTGAATATTAGCTTAAGGGATTTGTTCACTTTTTCAGAATCTGAAAGAAAAAGACCAAGAGGTCACATTACCAAACTGCTGAAATTACACACGACTCAAATCCCACCAAATGTGCTCCCAGCTCTGACCTGGCTGTGTCCCTCATGTAAGAGGAAATGACCAAATGTCCATGGGAACCTCTTCCTATAAAAGTCTAATATTCAGTTAGAGCCCATGCTTAAAACAGGAAAAACAGGACGTTAAAAAACAGGTTAAACTTGTAAAACATATAAGCTAACTTGTCCTACTGATACTTTCCTCATTCCACATTGTTGTTGTTTTTTTTTTTTTTTACCAAGAAAGGGAGTTAAGCAAGCATTTGCGTTCACAAAGCCTCAGTATGAATATTTACTGCTTTCCTGCGCTTCAAATAATTTCCTAGAATTGTTGTGAAATTGCAGAATCTACACAAACTGTTCAGACGTGATGGCAGCACTCATTCATCTACACACTGGCTTTAACAAGGTAGAGCCGACAAAGCAAACAAGGTTAGCTCGTCAGACCTGATCTGCAGGTAAATGTTCCTCACTGGGCTTACTGAGACAAACTACTGGCTTGTGATTGTTATCTGAGAGCCATAGGAATGTAGTCAAATCCAGACATGAAAAGACCACATTCCACTTTCCAAAATGATTTCATTCCATTCGTTATCTCCAACAAAGAAAATACAAACCTGTGTAAATGTGGCCCACAATGGAAATGTGCAGATACAGAATCAAGTGTACAGCATGCTGAATTTCTGAATTTTGTACCTGATATAAAACACACATATGGCTTCAGTTCAGGCTACAATCATGGACCTCATCAACGTGCAATAAAGAAAAAAAAAAAAAAGATAAAAAGAAATCTTGCCATATTAATTAGGACAGTTATTCCCAATGGTCTTTAGGGACCTCCAGGTCATCCTACATTCTCACAACACAGAGATAAAGTCTCAGGAGGCCAATCAAAGATCATCCCTTACAATTCACTGCTGTTTAATCGATTCTATAAAAAGAAGCCAGATTAGTTTATAAAGACATACAAACAGAGCAGGAGTGGCCAATATTTCCACAAAGGGCCACTGTGGCAGCAGGTTTTCATCCCAATGAAGCAGGGAAACGACTGTTTTAAGACTGAGACAAACAAGCAAATTCTTGAAATATCATCAGGTGAGCTCCTGGTTGATTGGAATGAACTCTGCTGTCTCACCGGACCACTGTGGACGAGACAGGACCGCTCTAGCGTAGAGGATACGGAGTTGCATCTAAAGTTCACCAGCTTCATTTATTCTAGAGAGACAAGGCACTGGTATGCAGAAGAGGAAGAAAGCTTGGACAGAGAGCGACAGCAAACAGTAAAGAGACAAAAGTCATCTAGAGCTCTGTCCCTCTATAATTATTATCCATTCATCATTTTAAAATCCTATTATTTCAATGGGTTGTTACCCAAACAGAGAATGCAGTGTGTGACATTCAGTACAGAACTGTCTTGTTCACATAAATCCACTGAGATCATGACAGTCGATCACACAAGAAGGACTCAAGTGGAGTGTTTATGTTCTTCTGCACTTCAGTGAAACTTGTTTGCTCCATGCACAGTAGTGTCTCACAGTTGCCCTCTTGTGGACCAGGCATGCAAAGTCCCATTTTCAGTTCAGTCTCCAAGTTTCCCATGAAAAACCTCAGTGGACCCTTCCATTCCCCAGGAACCGTCATGTGTGTGGGGTCATGCTGTTCTGGGCTGGAGCAAAGGGGCGACTGTGCCTCACCAGGGAAAAGATGGTTTGCTCTTAGATCACGAACATACAGAGCTCACACTGTCTCCTTCAACCCCTCGAAGAGAGAGAGCAAAAGAAACGTGGAGAGCTAGGAGTGACCTGCAACCGACCACATTATCTTCATACCCGTTCAGAGCTGCTCTCTTTGCTGACCCTGCGTCTGGGGAACAGCCGCCGCTTTAACACGATTAACTATAAGGGGAAAGAACGTAGAAAATGACATAACTCAAGCATGCCATTTATCATTTAAGACTTTCATTTGAGCTGTGACTGCTGTTGTCTCTTTGGATGGCAAGTTCCACATTTCTCAAGTTCACAAGCCATGATGTATAACCAGCCACTATTTACAGAAACATACAGAAACAAACATGGCAGGCTGGCATTGCTGCATACCAGTAGATATACAGTACTGTGCAAATACACATATGTAAATATATATATATATATATATATATATATATATATATGTAAATAGTGGTAAGTAAGTAGAGCTTTATTATCATCCCAGCCATAGGTGCAACATACAACACAACACGAAAGCAGCACACTCAGACAATGAGGGTTAAAATAGGGAATGAATTATAACTAATCTTATATACTGTACATCACCGAATAAACACATACTTTACCTACAAAAATGAAATACTATGGGGGACACAACAGGGAGACTATAACAATACAGTATTGTACTCAAAATTATTGATATAAATATATATGTATATGCTATTTTACAATTTTACACAATTAAAAAAATAGACACACTACAATGTTGCATACAGTATAACAGCAGAGTTATAATACAATGGACAAAAGACTACAAAGAGTGATGGGCAGTAATAATGGGCTCTCTGCTGAATTATTCATTTGCTTTAAAAAAAAAAAAAAAAACAAGCTTAAATATGAACTTTTCTAGATATTTTAGGCCATATAGAAAGACATGTATACTGCTGAATTTAGAATATTGGTGAAATGTGTCTACTGCAAAGGTTATGGCAGGTTTTATATATTCCTTATATATTTCTTTATGTCTGTTCTCTGTAAAGGATGTGGGTAAGGGTTGACCATCATTTGACTGTGGGTGTTGAAACCAACTGAACATTGCATTGTGATTTGATGTGTGTGAGTATTTTAGCTTTAACATTTCCAAACCTTTCCTTGAGGATCCTCAGTATTTACAGTTATCATCCAGTACCTGCTTCAGTTAATCAGTTCTTCATTAAAATTAGGAGCTGCTGATTATTATTAGAATTAAAGATAGCATTAGAAACAATCCCAGCCATAACAGTGTAGCCATGCAGCGAGAAGTTACAACCATCTATCTATCACTTTTGAAAAACCAAAACCTCTCATGCTACGGGAAAACACACATTTCCTGCTTTTGTACTGTACTGTAAATATCTTCAGGTGATAAATATACCAGTTGCCTGCAGCCACTGGAATGCACCATCAGAACACATGTTTCACTAAATGTTGCTACACTGATTGTAGTTGCTGCTGTAAATCTTTGCCTTTGAAATAAATGCCGTAAATGAAGGTGCTAATGAGTCGGCTCATTAAGGAACACATCTGTCTGCATCCTTGAGGTGTACCACAAAGCAGGAGAGAGAAAGAACTGCCATGAAGGACTTTGTGATAATGCATCATCTCCAGCTCTGTAATACGAGTGAGCATTCCAAGTCCTGCCACAGCAGACAGGGTAAGATGTATAGTCCACTAAAAGGTCAGCGGACTAATTAACTTTTCCAAGGATCGACAAGAGGGGACCTGATCCCTCCGCCAAAGATCGAATCACAATGCAGCCATTCCCCACATGCCTCGAGAATGTGCCTGTCACATGGCAATCAGTCATTACCACTCAAGTCATCATTAATAAAACTTCCCGAAGAGTTACATAACCATAAAACAACGATGCTATAACAACTTTATAAAATGTAACACTACTGGCACACATTGTAACTATGGCTGCAAAATGTATCTGTTTTCGCAATATTGACTGCAGAATCCAGTTCTTTCTAACCAATCAATATTTAAACCAATATTTTAAATATAATTGTATAAAAATAAAATGATCAGTAAAGTCTTTAACCATTGAAGACATTGATTGACCAAAGTATTTTAAAAGGACCCATACTGTATCCTTCTTCAGTTCTCTGACATTTCTGTGGGTTTGTACCATAATTATAAATAGTATAATTTATCCTAATTCATTCTTATATCATTTTACATTTTACAAGTCTGTTTACCCCTTAGAATTGAACTGTTTTTGTTGCTGTGCCTTTATGACTGGTCCATAAAGGATCTTTCTTATGATTGTTGGCCCTGTATTGCAGCTCATTCCAATGTCAGCGCAGGAACATGGCTAAACTGTTGAAAGCACAATATGAATATGTTAATGTGTGGCTTTTTGCAAAAGTGATTATATGGGCCTGTTAATATACTGATTGGCATAGAAATCACAATGTGTAGCAGAATAATCACAATACTAGCACTTGGTCTATATTGTGCAGCCGTAATTAAAACTCATTTTGAAGCCATAACAAGCGCACAGGCAAACATTAGTACAAGTGACACTCACCTGTTCCGCAAAGAAGGAGATGACAGTGAAAACGACTAGCGTCACCAGTACACAGTGCGTCCAGAACTTCAGTTTATCCCTGTATATTCGCCTGGAAAACAGGTAAACATACAAACTATGTTTTAAACTACTGTTAGAATCTGCGGAGAAACACATACAGTATTTGCTTAGTCAAAACACGTTCAGTGTCTAATGTTGACTTATTTGGTCCAACTCTGGCTGCTAATTTAGCTATGCAACAAGCTTTTGTTCTTTTGTCCCTTTCTTTGTGTATTAATATGTCCAGTGAAGTTAGCATAAATACGACTAGCAGCTCAGGTACAATACTAAAGGAGCTAATGGCTAACACCACATAGTTAAAGGAATGGCATGCACAAAAATCTTACACATCCTTTTCCTAACCCAAAGCAAAAACAGACCAATGTAGCTAAATGATGGACATTTGCCTCATTGATCCAGAGCAAAAGTAAGGCTTTGGACACATGATGTCTTTACTTATCAACTACATTTAAAAAAATTCAAACTCAATTTCATGTTTGAGCTGAACTATTCCTTTAAGATACCAGGTGTGTGTTTTAGCACAGTTCCACCATTCTTCTTCAACACAGTGACTTAAGCGCAGTAACTTGCAGCAGCCTTCCCTTTGGTGTGAGCATGATGTCATGCAGCAGCCTGCCGGAGGTGAGGCAGTGACCAGCTGACATCACCGGCACGCCGGAACGCAGCCACCTGCTCATCACCCTCCTGTCAACACTTCATAGGTGTGTGTGGGTGCCGGTATGTTCGTGTGCATGCATGGGGATGTACAAGCTGGAAACTATGACTGCTGCACATCGCCATTCATAACTGGCGAAGCCACTTCAGAGCCATGTGATCTGCCTGGCTGCACCGCAGGACGCATGCCTATTTCAGGGCTCTGCCCAGCTCCCCCAAAACGTGGGACACAATTCAAAAACTCCATGTCTTTACCAGCTGGTCTCCAGAGACACGAACACACACACACAAACATCCATGCGCACATAATAGTATTACTATACCAGTAAGGACCAAAGATTGCATAAACACTAGATCAGTGTTTCTAAATCTACTTCTAAGCTTAAACCGAACTCTAAACGTGAACGAATGTCCAAACCTATTAATGATGAATCTCTATATCTAACCATAATCATTGAAACAGAAACCTGAATTGCTGTTGATGTTTTTTTTTTTCCTTTCAGTGACGGCATTCGGTCCTCACTAGAATAAAAATACAAGTAAACACGCCAATACATAAACACAGCTCAACCACTGTCTTATTTTCAGAATTTGCCTCTAGTGTTGACAGCAATTGGCCATTCATCCTGCTGTGATGACAGGAATAACAATCCACACTGGTTCATAAAGATGGGGAAACAACGTTACACACAGGTGTGATTGGGCATATAATGTAGATTATATATAGAGGTGCACCGATCATGAATTGTTATGGACGATTCTAATTTCTTTACAACCAAACTGCCTGACGGACAATTGGAACACATGAAACACACAAACACATTTCCAGTGCTGTTTACTTACAGCCAATATGAACATTACCTGCTGTTTGACAACAAGCATTTTAAAGTAACAAATGAAAAATATACATTTAAATAACAAAAAATGCTTCATTAAAATCAAAAGGAAACTAGCTGTCATGCATAATTATGCAATGAAATTTGGGGCAGTAGTAGCGTTCAAATAAAAGTATAGTACTTCTATACAGAAGTATAGAGTGCACTTTTACAAGTTTTGCTCATTTGGAGTAACAAATAAGCCAATTCGGCATCACAAAAAATTTGAAGTCAAATCATGATCTGATATGTGTTTTTTTATTTCTTTATTATTTTGTCTCACTATCTCACTATGTTAATTAAATATGAGTATTTCAATTTATATATTATATGAATAATTCAATTTGAATTACAGTTTTAGAATTTTTTATAGACTTTTTTTTCCCCAGAATCAAGTTAGAGTCTGTTCTTATTATTTAGGCTCACTGGAAATCATCACTGCTGACCAGGGACTGTTCCCCACTGGCTCATGGTGAAATATACACACTGCATTCTCATTACTCTTTCCATGTCGTGCTCTTTCTCTGGGCCTTGCCTGTAACGTGTTATGCTAATGTTGATGTTCTCACCACTCCTGCAGTTCTCCCATGTGAAGGAAGCGGTTGCGGTATTCTCGGGGCAGCTCAAATTGTGAGGCCAGTGGAAACATAGACTCATAGAAGTCCCTCAGGACAGCTTTCACTGTGCTGGCATCCTTATGGCTGTGGTCAATGTTGTCATTCAAACAGATGAACTTCCTAAAGGGAAAAGAGCGATGATAAATACTGCGAGCAGTTCTATTAAAGAGTGACAAACGCTCTTGCTCACATACTGTCATATGCCAGGTTACACAGGTACACTGAATACACACCTTGGGTTTTTCCTTATGTCATCCAGTTGGCCTACCACATGTGACACATTGGTTCGTACCATTTTAAAAGCAATCTCCTCCTCTCCCATGATCTCAAACCTATTTAAGAGAACACTTAAGCATCATTTAATTCTTAATCAGTAGTCCAACCATGTAACATATTATGTTGTATTATACCTACTTGTATTTGTTCTGATCTTTGAAGGCTTTCTGGATTTTCTCTGCTATTGGCTTGCAGTGAATTACCAGACCTTTAGTAACCGGAGGCTGCAGGCAAGAAATAAAAAGTGCAGCTTTATGTATTAGTCTTGATATAGTGCACGATGTGGAGGACACAAACACAAGAGATAAGATGTACATCTGTCCCCACTAAGGATGCATACATTTATTTATTTATGATTTTGCCCAATTTACAGCACACAATAAGGGGTTTGCTTGTATTTTGCAGATATTTGTGATGTATTATAATAATGATTAATTCCTACACCCAAATCCCCCACTCCACTAATACATAGTTTAAAGGCCACTGTAGTTAGTAGCGGAACTATCTGATTGGCTCTCTCACCATGCTGGGGTCATAGTAGGTCTCCTGGGTGGGGTTCACCGCATGGAGCTGAGTCTGGTTGGTGGGGAGAGTCTTCGAGCAGTTTATCAGCATCTGCTCCAGACCCGTCAGGTCCTGCACACAAACACAGGCATTTAACAACAAACAACTACCGTCTTAAACATTCCTTTCTGAATCCATTCTTTTCTACTCAAATACACACACTGACTCACTCCCTGGCTCCCTGACAGCCTATAACACTACAGGACAAATACTCCATCTTTGTGATTTTCATGATTTTAAAAGACATGATATTGAAGTAATAAATAAATCTTATCTACACAATTTTCCACTTTCCCAAGATACTGTCGATCAGCCAAAACGTGAGGACTCCATTTTTTTGTGCTGGAACTATACTCTAGTAGATAAGTCATTCAAATCGTGTATGTTAAAATACCTTAGCAAACTATTTTTCAAGCCACTCAAACCTCATCTTGTTCTACACAAACGTGGCAGAGATATATGGATGTGGTTTAGGACACGATATGACTTACTATGGCTACATGTGTTCACAAAAAGGATTGATCTCAGATCAGATTCCTCTGTATTTATGACTGATTCTAACTGAGGAGTAGTACTGCTACTGACTGAGGAGGCCTTTTGTGAAGGCAGACCCTGCTGTCAGCTGCCAGTAGCGTGATGTTTTGTAAGTCATACTGTGAGTGACACCGTAACGAAGAGCTGGTTGAGGTTTGATCATGTGAAAATGAGTCTTGAGTATGTATTTATGGAAAGGATTTGCCTGAATTTTAACTCCTTATTTTAGCTGGAACATTAGCTTCAGTGCTAAATAAAGAAGCTAACTAAAGAAATTAAATTTAATCAAAGAAGCAACATTTTGACTCCAATCATGTCTTGGCTCATCAACAACACTTGGGTTGAGTGGAAAACTGTCATTTAGATTTTTAGATCTAATTTTTTTATGATGCCGATCATGAATGATCAGGCCTGCATTATTGTTCCTCTTCTCCAACAGGGGAAGGCTCTAGTAAGTACCTGAAGACTGAGGGGGAGCTCGTGGATGCGTGTGGCGAGTGTGCGGATCTCTCTGTCTGACAGAACTCCCGAGTGGTCGGTATCAATCTCGTCAAAGACCTGCGAGACGTTGAGCTGCTGCAGAGCGCTCATCAGGAAGTAGAAATAAGAAAAGGCAAACTGCATGTCCTCTGAATGACGCACGCGATGGTAGGAAGTCTTATCAAATTCCTCAGGGAAACTGACACAGAAGAACAAAGAGAGTGGAAAATGTCACAGATAAAGGGTCATTTCACTCAAATGACTCTTTATCTCCCCCACAGTATTTCATTTCAAATGCTTCAATGATATAGGCTTGGAAAACAATTTGGAATAAATATAATTTATCCTTTTTTAACTACAACTCAGGGGCAAGGCAGTAACTGTTTTATGGTATTTCAATCTGTTGACTTAAACCTTAACCCAGAGAGTATGCAGTAAAAGTGTACTCTGCTGTAAGCCTGAAAGTGTTTTGTGATCCTTACGTGTCCTGTAGCTCCTGCATGATGAGCCTGTCAATCATGTGTGGCATGTGAGCAGGTACTTTGCGGGATGTGAAGCCGAACTGGCCGTTGAGGAGCTTGTTGACGTAGCGGAGTGAATCAGCGAAGGTGTCCTGCAGTCTCCGACCAGCGGCAGCGCCGTCTGTTTTGTACACCAGCTCTCTCTCCAGTCGCTCGCGTTCCTGTGAAGGGCAGGTTTTGATTGACAGATGTCATTTTAAATTACTTTAGCTATATAATAGTTTAGGACAGGACATAGGTAGACAAAGCTGTCTCATATTGTGACTGCGGTGTCTTATTTAAAAAACAAACTAGTCTTGCCAGGATTGGTCTGTATTCTGTATTTCTATGATCAATTTGTGTTTAATCACATGATCACTGTCATTCACCAAAACACCAACAGAAATGTATCTGCTATGTCAAGATGCTCACAGTGTACAAACTACTGTGAACTGTTAGCAAACCACTGTGAACAGACCACTGTGGCTCTTCTGTTAAATTAGCATTGTACAGACCAACATTGCAGTTAACAAATGACATGCTGTTCAACCTTCAGTTCACTCACCTCCTGGAGATCCTGGAAATACCGGCTCTTTTCCCATGGCAGGAAGCTCCATTCAGGGCCTATGTAGTGCTGGAGCTTACGGCCCACAGCCACCTTAACCTCCTCATCTGCAGCATTAAGCTTCTGCACATGGGCTATTGTCTGGGCTTCTGAATCCTTGCCCTTAGACATGCTCCCCACCAGCGTGTCCAGCAGTTTGGATGCAGGAGGCTTCTCCAAGCCAATGAATCCTGCCTGGTCAGGAAGAGCCTGGTCTTTTGGAGGCACTTGGTCAATCTTTACTGGGACGAGAGAATCTTTCTTCTGGTTCTGTTTGCCACCGGACTTGGACGCATCAATATCCTTTTCCACTGCTCCTCCCCCTTCTTCTGCCTTGCCTTCGTCTGTTTTGTCATCACCAGCATTTGTCCTGTCCTGAAACGGCCTCAGCAATTTAGCTTTAGTCAAATTGTAGCCTTTCATTGTGATGTCACCAAGCAGTAGCTTCTCATCCAACCTCTGCAGCTCATGCTTGACTTCTTTAGGCAAAAGAGATGTGTTTAATGCAGGCACTACCACAACAACCTCTCCAGGGGGCTTTTTTCTCACTCTGGGTGCTTGCTGCTCAACAGGGATGTCTGCAAACACAACCTCCGGTTCCGGAGTGGCCACAGTGGGCTTCAGCTCCTTGTTCTCTTTCTCTTGCACTGGGTCTGACACGTTAGGCTTGGGGAGCTCGCGGGTGTCCACAGCTACAGTGAAACTCATGGTGAACTCCTGGTCACCGGCACCCTGAAAGGTGAGGTTGTAGTGGATCTGGGTAGCATTGGAGCCTGGCAGCAGAAGCAGGTGGACAGTCTTCCATTTGTTGGCAACAGACGTGTGGCGAACCACAGAGTTATCAGTGACCTGGGCCTCCAACACGCGGTTAGCAAAACTGGAGAAGCTGAAGTAGGGCCTCAGCTCTCCCTGAGGGAGTGTGTACTGCGTCTTGTTCCTCTGTAAGACGACACGGTACAGCTGTCCGAAGTTATCTGATGAAAATACACACACGGAAAAAGCAAAAAATAAATGAGTAAATTAATAAATGAATGAAATATAAAGACGCAGAAGAGCTCACAGATGGACTGATGCTTATGAAAAGTTTTTGCTCCTAATTTCAGTTTAATACCTAAGGCAACAGTTCAACAGGCTAACTCCTAGTCAAGTGATGCACCACGGCGTCTTTTCGCACTGCAAACCTGGACAGCTCTACACATCTTGAGGAAAATGCTAACAGACTATTGTCAATGAAGAGACCCCCAGTAGGGAAAGGGAGTTCTACCCTCCCAGAGAAAGTGAGACCCAGCCGTGGAGGAGGAGGATGCAGAGCTATTAAACAGTAGCAGTAGTGGCAGCAACCCTAATGCTGAAATTTGTCTGTACCTCTCACCTTGTCCACAGTCTCCTACATCAAATCCGCAGGCCAGCACGTTACACGCCTGGTCACAGAACTTGTCAGCCAACCAGGAGTTTGCACAGCCCTGGTTGCAGAAGGACATGCCACCCAGGCCTCCTAAACCACCTGCAAACTGCCAGGGCTGCCCACCGCCGACCACCGAACCCGCAGCTCCACCCCCTCCAAAACGACTGGCTCCAGCCGTACCTGCAGAATCACACACAGAAGAGGCTGAGGGTGAGTCATAATTCTTCACTGTGTTAAGAAAAAACCAAACCTGCCTGGTCCCCAGGCATTCACAATAAACTTGAGCTCTTTCAACAATAGGTAGGCTTCAGAAAAGCACAGGAAGGACAGACATATTATAAAATCTTCCTCACCCAAGCAGTCTCCACCATCCCAGTCACAGGCAGAGTTGTTGCAGGCCTTGTCACAGTAGCCATCTTTGATCCAAGAGCCCGGACAGCCTTCAGCACAGTTAGGAACAGGCCAGGTCAGGTACACCTATTGGGGGCACGATGACAAGCTGAATATGGAAACTGTTCCTAAGAACACAAAAAGAGAACCTTATGAAGCGAACAAAGTAAAGCATGTGCCCTCTGACCTTCTGGCCCTTAGAGTGGCTGTAGAAATCATCAGGCCACACGTCCTTGCCAAACATGACATCATCATTGAGGTAGACAAACTTCTGTGAGAGGCCTGGAATGCGATGAATGTGTGTTTCTATGGCTGGAGAGCTGAATGTTGGTAGGTGGGACTGGTTCTGGAAGATATCCTGGAAGAAAAAACACGTATGTGAGACTGACACATTACAATACAGTGACATTTAAAATGCAGCCAAAGTGAAACGCTTTGTGACTCTAGTCGACAGTCTATTCACAGGTTGCACGATAGAAAGGAGATACAGAAGTACACAATTCAGAAATGATGAAGATGTTACACATTCGTGCTGAGAACGTCACATCCAGTTTAATAAGACTTTAATAGCATGCATGAATTGTGACTCAAGTGTGAATTGCCTTAAAGCCTAACTATTACCACCAAAATTATAAAGAAATGCAGATGCAGTGAAAGGCACTTTCATTGCTATTATTAATTAGTAATTTTATAGTTACATCATTTTTCATATTAGTAACTGAATAGTTAAGCAAGATTTTGAGAAGGAGTTGAAAAACAACAGTGACCAGGCGCTCACCTGATGAGTAACCACAGAAACACGGGGATTGTCCAGGTTTAGCCAGGAAGGGATCTGGCCATTGGTGACAATGAAGATATGTCGCACCCAGGGGGCGTGTTTCTCCACTGACCGTAGTGAATAGCGGAGCTCTTCATTGTCCTCAAAGCGGCTGGCAGACACATCCTCATCCTGCTTTGACTGGAAAATGACAGACTAATTGCTGTACACAATTAAAAAATCTCAAAGAGTGACTTCATTCCCTAACTACAGGGGGCAGTCTCCTAACTACAGAGGGCAGTCTACTAACTACAGAGGATAGTCTCCCTGGAGCAACTTAGGGTTCTTGCTCAGGGACCCAGTGGTGGTCTGCTGAAGGTAGGATTCGAACCCATGACCTCTTGGTCCAGAGGCAAGTATCTTACCCACAGAGCTTCCTCCACCCATACTTTACCGGAGTGGTGAATCCCTTTATTCTGTTTGTTCCATTCCAACACTCATACGCTATAAGTGGTGTGGCACCTTGGTGCACAGTGTACAGGACAAGTTACCTGTGAGACAGCACTGATGTCCCAGAACAGATATGCAGGGCTGACTGTGAGCTCCTTGCCGTCCAGAGTCAGGTTCTTTTTGGCTTGTTGGAGGAGGTCAGTAAAGTCCTGTGCTGAATTCAAGTGCAAGAGAGCAATGCTGGCTTCAGAGTAAAGCTGCAGCTGAAGGATGAAAGATAGAGCAGAGATTAACAAGAGCTCCTATGCTGCACTTGAATTTGAAAATGGGGGCAAATGGGGATGGCTGCCGAACCCTTGGGGAATTAACACTTGGACTAACAAATGACTTTAATTTTGCTACCACACGCTGCACTGCACTAAATTTAGTTAAATAAAACGAATTCACTTTCTTTGTAACGAAACATGAATAATGTGACAATTTATCACAATAACGATACATCTTACGAAACTCACCCATATGTTTATAGGGAGGTGATGGCTATAAGAAACCAGTATTATATGTTATAAAAATGATTACAGTGCATAATGGTGAAGACAATGGTGCAATGCAGTTACTATTACAAATGTACATATAAACATACTCAGCGCAAAACCAAATGCTTCTATTATGTACACAATCACTTTCAACTACAGCAACAAATGATACCTAATAATCTTGAGCATTCTTCAGTCTCTATTAAAGCTATGAATCAGTAGAACTTATAAAGTAGCACAGCTTAATACAACAAGAAATACTATACACTAATGCACATACTTTAAGAATATGACAGAAACAGAGAAAGGGAGAGCGAGTGAGAGAGAGTGAGAGAGAGCGAGTGAGCGAGTGAGCGAGTGAGAGAGAGAGAGAGAGAGAGAGAGCGAGAGAGAGCGAGAGAGAGCGAGAGAGAGAGAGAGAGAGAGAGAGAGAGAGAGAGAGAGAGAGAGAGAGAGAGAATCCGTGCGCTCTAGAACAAGAGAGAGAGACGCATGCTCCGGAAAAGTCACGAATGAGAGAAAGAGACAGAGAGGGTTGTTTGCCCTTTCATGCGAACTGAATTTCTTTCTGTTTTCTTCACAGGCGCAGCTTTTAGTAACGCAAGGATATCGGCACATTCTCGCAAGACCAGACGCATCTCGCGAGACAACTCTGATCACACTCCTAGTGCTTAGCAGTTTGGGAATCGAACCCACAACTTCCTGGTCGCAGGGCAAATGCCCTAACCACTAAACTACCAGCTACAAAATTAACACTCCACACTGCTGATTCATGTATGGTTCACTGAAAAATCTAATCCAATTTTCATCACGCCCCATTTGTAGTTGATCAGGCAAAATAACTTGCCTTGTATTTTGCAGAAGAGCCAAGGGGCTAACATCATTAAAATGTAATGGGTAGCATAGGTTTCTATTATATTAACATCAGAGCTCTATTTCTTGGATGATTTGCTACATATGGGGTAGCAAGGATGAAAATTGTGTAGTTTTTTGACAAACTATTCTTGTAACAGTGGAACAGAAAAATAGAACAAAATCAAACAATACACACAAAAAAGTAATCAAATGGGATAACAACATACTGGGCACATCCAATAAGATACTTACTTCTGGTTATTGTTGTTGTTTACAGACTCACTTTAACAGTATATAGTCTAAGTTTGTCTTTGTGATAGCATGTCGTTGTTCAGTGTAATCCAAATACTGGCACTACCCCATGATATACTTAAAATAGTACATTATGACATAATTGATCATGATAACGGTAAGTACGTTGCGATTATCATATTGCTAGGCTCTAGTACTAGCATTCCACTACATAATTTCACAGTGTGAGCACTACAAAGCACTAAACCGGGTGTACAGGATTTAAGGCACAGCCATGGTGTTACATGTTGGCTAAGGCGATGATGGTGATACAACACACTCGATGTTAATCCTGAAGCAGAACAGCAGGGTCAGGCGGGACCTGTTTTGACGTGGCCGCCATTATATTATCACTGACCTTTTCAGCTTCCACAGCATTTTCTCCACAAATCTGAGACAGGGTGTGTATGCATGAACCTAAAGCGCCTAGAAACCCGATACGCTGCCAAACAGCTGCAATACACAGCTCTCTTAAACACATACACAGCCATGCAGAGACACAGACATTCACAGGCACAAACAGACAGACCCTCCACCATTTCTTTACACAAAAAAGGCTCTAGGTCGTGATTGCTGCGTTGCCATGGAGATCCAACGTTTGCTGCAGCAGTCTTCTCAACATGTTCACTTTCCTTTACCTCACTGAAAGATCACTTTCTGTGTCTCTTTCCATCATTAACTGAACACAGCCATAATCGCACTCTAATGGTCACACACTGGCAGGTTGAGAAAACACAAATTTAGTGGCCTGTCTCACACACAGCGCCACCGGAAGTGATAGACATGAAGAAAAAACACCTCCTATCTCTCACTCTCAGCCCCTCTCTCTCTCTCACACACACACACACACACACACACAAACACACACACACACAACATCAAATTGTTTCACATGCTTCTGAAATATTTACACGTGAGTACTGAAACAAATTAAGACAGTCCTCTACTCTATACTGCTGTGATGATGAGGGCTGGCCTAAAAAGTTCTAAATTGTTTTTATATTTACTAATAATAAGTTTCAGCCCAAACGAAAACACTTAATCAGTTAAGAAAGAACAATTCTTGTTCATTTACTAGATATGTTACAAATACATTTCAGGCAGTTGAATTGAACGCATGACTAATTGATGTTTGGCCTCCAAGTCACCTTCCCAGATAGTGTAACAAACTGCCCCACTTTCCATGTGGCCACTGAAGCTTAAGAAGCAGACATGCCTGAGAAATCACATGTGGGAGCACTTTAAATTATTAGACTAAAGAAAAACGGTGAGTGTAAAATCCCTACAGCATTCAACCCAGCTCCTTCATGTAACTCCACAAGTTCTTTCTTCTCCTCTTCTTTTATAATTAAAACAGCATCGTAGTATGTTTAAAACTTCATGGCAAAACAACAATATCCCTTTCACAACTTTTTACCACTGTAACCAGCGTTCTAATGATACCAACATCACATCAACTTCTTTGATGCGTAACCTCCATAGAGATCCAGTCAACGCTTCACTCGTGAAAGCTCAAGCTTTGACACACTGCTAGCACAGTCAGTGTGGACAGAAACACTGATAAAATATAAAAATGGAAACATATCTGTTCTGATGAGCAACTAAAAATGCTTCCAATATATTTACCTTCCAACTCTTTTAGAAACTTAGCAGTCTGAGGCTACTCAGACTAGTTTGAAGCTTAGTTCACTGCCGACTCTTGCAAATTTGTAAACAGTGACGCAATTTCAAACGACAAACACAATACACTCTTTATAGGTTCACCTGTGTGTGTGCGTGTCGATGGATATGTAAAACATGCTTGGTGGTAAGCCTGAAGGAGGGGGAAGTGAAGAATGAAGCTAGGAAAACCAAAACCATGCAGGTGGGTAACATGGCAAAGTTATAGATACTGCAACAATAACAGTCTACTTCATCTGGAGTTTTGTGAATACTTCTATAATCCTGACCAGATATACCGACAGATACAGATCAAGCATATACATTAGCAGTATTATGAAGTAGCTTTACGATGTCCTCAAATTGCATTCTAAAAGAGGCTGTAGCTGGAAAGCCACAGCAAGAAATACTATTAATTAGGGCTGCAACAACGAATCGATTAAATCGATAAAAATCGATTACTAAAATAGTCGGCAACGAATTTCATAATCGA
>JBBPDC010000129.1:18329564-18345988 GCA_037974485.1 Hemigrammopetersius urotaenia
TTACAGGCCTCTCATCTTTTTAAGTGGGAGAACTTGCACAATTGGTGGCTGACTAAATACTTTTTTGCCCCGCTGTATGTCTGACGTAGTGCAGAAAGCTGTAGGAACTGCCTGGTTGACAAAGTGTGCGAAGAAAGATCTCATGTCCCAGTTAGACCACCTAGATTGCCTTCGACTGGGCCAAAGTGATGGACTGTAAGCCAGCGGTTAATGTTATAAAACCGTGAGAGCCATGTGTGCATGAGGATGGAATATGTGATTGGTGAGCAGGCGAGATTGTGATTCTCTGTGCATATGTGGCTTCTAAATCACCAATCTGCTTTGGAATTTGACATTAAGTGCAGTAACTGGGAATAAAGGGACTATTCTATCAAAAGCAAAGCTTCTTCTTTGGGCCCTGGAGGTTACTTCTATGGCCACCACAACATCTAAGGTCGCACTGGTAAGAGATCATTGTATGCGCCACCAGTCATTCTGCACCCTCTTCTGGTTCTACAGTCAGTGTTGTCTGTCTGAGGGGCACCCTGGAGTCCTGTTCCTTGAGCTTATGTTGCCATTTGTTTTTTTACTTAAATGTTTGCCCAAGCAGGCTAAGTGTATTACTAGCTGCATTACAAATCAGGTCACCTCGTTTCTTTAGTACTTTATCTTGAGTGCAGGTGCACAAGCATTATCCATTCTCTAATGGTAATCTGGAACTCTTAGAGCCCCACTATTAGGGGTGTTGAAATTAATCACAATCGATGCATTGCGATACAGACGTGGATGATTCTGCATCGATGCAGTGGTAGAACATAATAGATTATATCATAATGACATTACTTGATTTTCTGGTGGCGGCTTTAAAAATCTAGCTAAAAAGTAGTGCCGGGAATGACTGTGGCTGCTTGATCTGAGAACAGCACTTCTCTGGGTAGTGGAAAGCGCGTCCCACAACCAAAGATGTGGTCATTGCAGAAAAGTCCACTCTCAAACCAATAATTGTTTACAGTTAAACTGGAGCTTATTTGAAAACGTGTGAAGCGGGGCTGGCTCTAGGCTGTGCCAAGACGGGGCAACAGCCCCTTAAACAAACTTTTAGAAGTTGAGAAAGAAAATAATAGATTGCCCACAAACTGAATTTACTACAGTAGCTGGAAAATCCACTGGAAAAGGTTTATTTTCTTAGGGGGAAAAACTAACAAATATTCACAAGTACACAAACTGAATTTCCACAGTTTATATTCCACAATTTTTTTTTTAATAAGTGACCATTGGGTAAAAAAAAGACATTCTTGTCTATACAACACATATGAACAGACTCTGCTACTTCCAAATGTTAAAAACAAAATAGTCAAGCACGTCCTCCATTTTTGAAAGTACAATCACTGTCCGATGGTCATCATGTCAATCAAAATAGTAAGAGCTCTGATGACAAAAGTTTAAAAGCATAAAAAAGAAAATCTGAAACTCTGTATTACACATGAAAAATACAAGTACTTTTAGCAAGAACAACTGGGTCAATTGAATGTGTTCATGCCTGAGAAACAGTACTGATTACTGGTCTATCCCTCAGTCATCCATGGTGAAGTCAAAGGGTTGAAAGCCGGTTCGAACTTGTTTCGTCAGAACCTCTTCCTCTTCTCTGCTGTTTTTACAGTCTCTCCAGTCTGACCGCGTCGGGATGTTCAACACCGCCTCACTCGCAAGCACTTCCCTAAGAACACATGCGCACACATTCTTTAATATTAACAGTTGTGTGTTAATGTTCAAAGTTTCCCAAGTTCACCGGATGGATTTAATCAGCCAAGACATGATTGGTATCCTGATTTCACATCTTTAGTTTAAAACTGAAGCTCTGAGACTAAGAGCCTTACAAACAATAGAGGTCAAAACTGCCCTACAAAGCCAAAGTGTAGTAACTACATATTTGGTCAAAATTGACCTACAAATGGGGTTTAGAACATCTCCTTTGTCTTGTGAGAAAATATCTTGGTTCAAAACTGTCCCATTTGAGAGAAATGGTCAAAATTGCAGTGACTACAAATTCCATACCAATACTAAAACTTTAAAGCCATTTCTCTCAGTTTCAGCTTTGGCGTGGTTACTGCACTTTGGCTTTGTAGTCACCCAGTCTTCTATAACTAACCTGAAAACGTCCAGCTAAAAACGGACTTCATGTAGTAGGACACAATATGACTTCTTATAAACATGGACGCACTGAATATTCGGCCACTGAAAGATTTCGGCCGAAAATGGCAAACAATGCATTTTCCGTTTCTTTTTTCTTTTTTTCTTTTTAATGAGACCGAAACAGTGATGATGCAATTAGGGTTGCAGGCATTAACCTGTTTGACTATTAACCGCGGTGTGAAACATTGCGGTTAATCCACCGTTAAGACTTCAAACACCGGCAAAAAAAAAAATAAAATAAATAAATCACCGTAACCAAAGACATATAGCAACACGACCCGCACGGACGAAAACAATCCACACGGATCATGGCAGAAGCAGAACAAGAGACAACCACCACCGGGACTACTCTATATACACCTAGGAAGTGCTTGAAGTCTCCTGCGTGGGAACATTTTGGATCCCCTAAAGATGCCAAAGCTACTAGCATCCCCTCTGAAAGAGTGTTCTGCAGTAGAGGCAATATTCTCTCACCTCATCGTTCAAGGCTGAGCTCAGAAAACGTGAACATGCTCACATTTTTGCACTTCAACTTGGACTTATGTAGACAGGTTTTACACTGGTTTCTTGTTTTTGTTTTATTGTCATTGCATTCAAGTGTTTTAGCAGTAACAAATGACCTCTGTGCCACCTACTGATGTGTAGAGATTACTTTTATTTACACATTTTTTAAACTTTGCAGCATCTTTAAAATTTTTAACTGCATTTTTAAGTTAAACAGTGCAATTTATATTCAAATCATCAGGGAGGTCCAAGTCTGAGTTCTCTTGCTAAAAGTGGCATACAAACTGAAAATATAAAAAAAATTACTTGAATTTAATTACAAATTCTCTGGTCCATGGTTGTGTTAAAATACAGCTTTAAATATCTGTTTGCCCAGAGATTACTTCAATGTTTTCAAAACCTTTATAGAATGGGTTTGTGTGATTTACGTGTCAATACCATTGTGAAATCAATTCACATAAAATAACAGTAAATAATAAAATAATTGTGAAACTGTGATTATTTCTCAGACTATAATTGTACCACCAAAATTTCTAATCGTTGCAACCCTAGACGCAATCAACAACTGCAAGCTGCAGGCGCCAGATTGGATTTGAGTCAGTATGTCTGCCGTGTGAGCGCATTTCGATACATCTAAGAAAGACACGAGGAAAGCCGTTTTGTAAATTGCTAGAGGTGGCGCATCCACAAATGTATCATAATCAAAACATCCCAATCAAGCACAGAAGAAGCAAGGCACACCAACTCCTGTGGTGGATGTTTTTTGGAATGGCAAGAAAGCTTCCCAGTGATTCCAGTTAATATATGCGCCGCCAGGCTTTGTTTTAATTCACTATTTTGTTTTAGGCCTACAGAGAATGTTTATCTTTCAACAGTTATTAAAGCACTTGTTCTGAATGCACTTCATTCAGAATATTAAAATCCATTTGAATTCACTTGTTTTATGAGAAGATATTTAATTGTATATTTCAGCTTTCTTGCTTTTATTCATGAGTGGGGCAAGGTAAAATATTTATTTCAAATCTAATTTTATATTGTGCATTTTTTCAATGCCAATTATAAATATTTTCATAGATTTCTAGATTTCTTCTCTGAACCATGCATATTAATTTATGCAATTGCAAGTACACACAGTCCCAGCCATAAAGGCAAAAGTACAAAAAACGTATAATAATTTATTTCGAGGTTTTAGCCAAAAAATTTTTTTTTAAAAATTCAGTGCATCCCTAATTATGAACAATAAAAATTTAGTTGAGGACTGGGGCAGCTATGTAAGCGATGTAACAAACTCCAATTTCCCAGCAGAATGCACCCCCGCCTACCACACATGCATGTGGCGCAGGCATTTTAACATAAGATTTATTTCTTTATTGTTCATAAATATAACTGCAGATTGAAAAATGAAGTCATTACATTATGAAAATAACTAGTATTTGTTTGTGGATAGAGCTGTCTTCGGATGGTAAAATACTGCTGTTCTCGGAGGCGGGAGGTTTGACAATAGTCAATCCGAGAACGCTATATTTCTCCTTGCTGATGGTGGGCTACTGCCCTGTGACATCTCCAAGTCCAGAATTCTCGCATCAGAACTGTTTCCCGTGTGGATTTGGAAAATTTCGCTGAATGTTTTTCGTTCTGTTCTTTTTAAAGCTCTCTAGTTTTATTACTGTAAATTCAATTACTGTATTTAGCCTGCTTATACAAAAAAACCCAACAGCACATCCCAAAGAAAACATGCAAGCATGAATTAAGGTACAGTATCTATGGGGGTAACATTGGTATTTTACATTCTTGCAGTGTATTAGGTTTAGTTTTAAATGAAATTTAAATTTGGCGCATATTTGGGAGTATATTTATTAGCGGTGTGACGAGACACTTTTCCCACGAGACGAGACGAGACTGGGTTCACGAGAACGAGACGAGACTTTGACTTTTTTTTTTTTAAAGAAATCCTCAGTGTTTAAACATATATCAAAAATAGCCTTTTATTTAATTGAAACACACAAAATGCAAAAAATGCATGTCCATTTTGAAATTAACTTTATGAAATAAAACTTCTATTTTGATGAATGAAATGCAGTAATAACATGTAAACACTGCAAAATATTTTGCCACAAACTGACAGGCAATTAATTGCACAATAAAATTAAATAGTATAAATAAAAATAAATAATAAACACAAATATCCCTTTATGTGCAATTAACCATAATTAGTGTAACTATCAAAGTAGTGCTGTCTTAAAACTATAATGAAAAACCGCGTCGTTGTGTTTGTCAAAAAATGGCTTAAAATGCCTATTTTAATAGTGTAAACCCTAAATGTGCCCCCAGATGTGCTCCCAGAATTTCATTTTAAACAGTTTAATACATTAGCCTTAAAGAAAATGTAAAAATAGGCATTTGTTTTTGCCACATCACAAATGTGTGTTTTTTCACAATTTGTGGGTTCTCTTGGAACGTAACCCCAATGAATTTCGGGGGTTTACTGTATATACAAACAGACATAACAAACCAAATTCAGAACCTGTAATATCTATATGCCTGTGTGATAAGCATGCACACAGAGGAGGATCAGCATACAATGCAGCTCAAATTATGTTCCCCAAATCGCTCATTATCACAGTTATCAGCGTGCGGTCACTGACAAGTCTGTTCCACCTTAATTAAGAACTGAGTTTTGAGGATAGATTTACAGTGTGCTTGGATAAGTATCGATTTGTAGCTTGTTAGCAACATTAGCTTCAGAACTCAAGTTCTAAACTTAAGAAGCAAAACTTGTCCCAAACATGTCTAAAACTAAATACTTTTGGTTTTGCCTAAGCGTTCCTTAAACGTTATTCAATATTACCTGCCAAACTGTAGCGGAAAGTTCTTCTTGATGCGATAAAACAGCTTCTCTCCTGTGTCCAGTTCCACATAGAAGTAAGGAGTTCCTGGCGGAGCGATCTTGGACAGCGGCAGCAGAAAGAGAAGACTTAATATCCTTATGAGCAATAAGGAATTTCCTCAAAACATTTAAGTTACCCACATTTTCTCACTTTCAGAGCTAGTTCTTCAGTAAATGTGGTCTAAAAGTCTGACACAGATATTCAGGCTCTTCAGGGGAAATTGCTGAGAAAGTGCTAATTACCCAGCATTGTCTACACATAGAGGCTGTTAGTACCTGTTTGAGGTCTGTGTGCTCTGGTATCTCCATCAGCTCCATTTGTTGCTCTTGAGCCTGGACCATAAACGCCTCTTTAATGTCCTCTGTACTGCACTTCTCCATGGGTACAGGCACCACCTGCCAACCAAAGGATTGCACAGGGCTTTCATGGGTTACATTTTATAATTAAGACCATGATCAGCCCTTGTGCTCAGAAACTGCTCAGATTAAACATGGTGTCACCGGCTGAGTGATGTTGATGGTCATCACTGGGAACAGGTCCCTCAGACTGTATTTTGTCACTCAGGACAGACAGTGTTTGTCTGCTCAGACTTAAACTGATGATTGAAAATGTAAGTGAGCCTGCAAATGGCGAAGAAAAAGAACCCTTCACTTCTCCACCCGGGTGACTGTTCAGACAGGCTCAAAAATCGTAATGTATGTGGCGCTGTGGGGCTGACCTTGGGTCTCAACAGGTCCGTCCATTTGACCAACAACCACAAATGAGTTCATGCCATACCTACACAGTGTTCTGCATATGGACCCAAACAGGGTACATTTTAATAAGCCTACACACTTTAATTCCCCCCACATAGATTCCTTATAACAATTTGCTAAGCATGCAGCAGCAGACAGAACCATTACATGTTGATTGCCTACTAGAAAGTAGAGTCATGGTTTAGGACAAATTACAGGGACTTCTAGTCAACTAATATATATGAATATAATTATGATGATTACAGTTGGGCCATGTTGTGCACCACACTACACCAATGCTGTAATGCTTTCATTTGTCTTAAACCAGACCTTGTGCAAAAATCCCTGATGCTACATTCACTAGAGCTGCACAATTAATCGAATTTTAATCACGATCACGATTTTGGCTGCCACGATTAAATTAAGATGATCGTCTGTGATTTTAATAGTAGCTCTGCTGCACATCAGATCAAACACTTTCTCAGCCAACCACCAGGGGGCAAACGAGAGATTAGGGCTTCAGTAAGCTGCCTAAAAAGGAACGCGTGTGAGTGTGTGCGCGCATGCGTGTGAGTGTGTGTGCACGCGTGGTGTGCCTGTGTGCGCGAGAGTGTGGATGTGTGTGTGTGTGTGTCCGTGTGCGTGGACACAAGTATTGGGTCCACGCAATTATGAGCGTGAACACAAGTATTGGGACGCAGGGCCAATATAGTGCCAGGGAGAGAGAAATGGCACACACACAAAGTCTCGCTCTCTCACACAAAGCATTTTGATAAGCAGCCTTTCCCATATCCATGCAATAAAAGCTGATCCTAAATTGTTCTGATTTGGTTGTGTAGACTATATTTGTTTGGGAAGTTCAGGCCGACACACAGAGGGTGAAGACTTTCACCAGTTTTACAAATGTGGGTTTTATGGCAATATACACACAATTTCAATTATTCGCACTTTTTAGTGATGTGATGTTATTTTATTTATTTATTTTATTGAAATGTATGTGTATGTATTTCTAAGTTGTAACATGGCTGGTTGGAAAAAGGGAAATTCAAATCAGAGTGTTTTCCGTGTCTGGAATGGATGGACAGTATTCTTGAGTCTATAAGGTAGCAATAATATAATAATAAGAGAACCTTGTTTGAATTGTGAAATAGGTTTGACTAAAAGAAAATTTAGATTTGGTCTGTTCTACTAGGTACTTATACTATATTGACTGGGTTAAATAGAATTGCCTCACTAAAAAGGAGACTAAAATACAAATTTATTGACTAAAACTAGACTAAAATGTCATGAGTGTGTGTATGTGCCTGTATGCGTGCGTGTGTGTATCTTTGGTAAATTTTTATTTTATTTTTTATTTTTATTTGAGCCTTGTTCACTTAGTTTGTTTAAAATAGAAAGTGACATAAAAATATGTTTTACCTAAAATAATGAATAATTGTGATTAATAATGATAATCACAATAGCGATTTTAATATTGATCAAAATAATCGTGATTATCATTTTGGCCATAATCGTGCAGCCCTAACATTCACCTACATCTGTTACAGGATTAAACTATTAGCTGTTCTGAATGAAAGTGTCTGCCAAATTATGCTGATTATATTAAAGGAGTAAGAGGAAAAAGTTACGTTCACAAGAGTGGAGCACCTGTAGCTGAAGATGCTGGCTGCGGTAGTTCCTCTCAAACAGAATGCAACGCCGGCCCTGGCTCTTGTGGAACTTCCTGATGGCACTTTTGTATTTCTCCAGCTCTTCCACTACGTCAGATGGCAGATCCACCACAGACTGGTAGTGACCAATGGGCAACAGCAACACATGGTCTGGGGTGAGGCAGCCCTTAGCTATGGCCATGTAACACTGTGGAAAAATGAATTATGCTCACTCAAGACCACAGATGGACCATCCAGCCCCGATTTAACTCTTCAGCAAATCAGCAATACAGTAAACCACCATTTATTCGGTCACAGCTTCAGTCATTCGCAGATTTTTTTTTCTGAGAACCAAACTAATAATTGATCGTGGAAACCCCCTGATATCCTCCGCATATTTTTTTCTTTGCTTTTTTGAGGAAACATTTTTTTTCTCTCACATTTTTGTGCCAAATTATTAAGAAAAGTGTAATTTACTAATTTTGTAACAAAGTGTTTTGGGACCTTATTTAAAACCTTTTAACCCCCCACTATTCATGCATTTACTGCACCATGGTTTGAATTTAAAGCTCAAGGCAAGGAAAATTCCCAATACATACAAACTGCAGAACTATAAAGGAAATAACTAATTCAGATCTGTGTTTAAGTTCACATTCAAGACCCAGCATATAAGAGCCTGATTTCACAAAATGCATGTATAGTTGAAACTCACATGTGTCCCTATACTGATGACCAGGTGCTTTTCCACCTCAGGGCTGGCTAAACAGAACCAACAGGGTCCAGTAGGCTGAGCTGTGGGATAGAGGAGAGTGGCATTTAAATCAAACATTTTAAAGCAATGCAAAACAAGTAATGTGACGGATTAACTCAATACTACTATGATCAATACTATTCTCAATATAACCACAAGAACACCACAATTGTTTCACAAGACAAATAATTATCTGCCAAAATAGTGCTTTAATGGACCAAAACTCTAGATGGGTTTTTCCAGACTTGATCCTGGGGAAACCTCTGCTTTGCACATTTGTGTTCTGCTCGAACACCTGACCACTATTCAGCTCCATGACAGGCCCTGCCGCACTAAAACGTTTACTGCAGGAATAGTTCAGGACCAGGGTTGACAATGATCGCCTCTAGATTGCTCACTGTTGGACTATGTGTCCCGTTACTGGAAAAAGAACAAAGACTGAATTTGACTCACGGGGTTTACGGGGCTGTTTAGGCTGGCTGGATCTATCACCCTCCGACTGGCGCTTTCGACCTGCACCCTGATTCTGCTGGTGCCAGTGATGCTGCTTCTTTTGGCCCAAATCGAAAAAGAACTGAGACACAGGCTCCTCCTGCTCAACAGAGAGGCTCGACATTAGTGGGCTTGAAAAAATATTCAGGTTATTAGAATTTCTTTTAAAAACCTTGTGCAACCATGCACAAGGACAACAAAATCTAACAAACAAACAAAGCATGTGAACATACCTCAACAACTCCAGATGGAGGTGCTTTTTCCTTCCTTCCATCTTTCAGAGGTTTCCTGTAAGGGTTCTCTGTGACATCTTGGGGTTGTTTTACCAGCTCAGCAGGGTCCATACTTTTCATCGGGACAATGTTAAATGCATATAGATACTAAGAGAAAACAACAACAGGGGAAAAAACAGCCATTTCAGCCCCTACCAAAATCACATTTCACAAAGTGAGTTCCCGCCAACTCAAAAACCTTCCCTCTAAAGGTCTTTGCACATCACTGGAGCTATTAAGTTGGCAACTATGAAAGAAATGGTTAAAGATGAACAGCTTACCTTCTTCTTCCCAGGGTTGTTAACAGTTGCCAGTGCGATAAATCTACTGACATGCTGGGTATTCTCTTGGAGAACCTCATGGTTTCTACAGACAAGAGATGTTGTATATGAGGCAATTATAATACAGGATTACTTTAACATCCAGCATGATTAATTCACTTATTTGGTTGTTAAAAGAAGTTTTACCTGTATGGTAATCTTTCATAGTGAACTCCTTCCAGTCCAGCAAAGTGATATCGAGGCTTCAGCTTGTCTGCAAGATTTGCAATAGAAGAAACTCCACAGAACTTTGTGTCAATTTCCTTTGTGTGAAAGAATGAAAGAATGAAAATGAAAGAATAAAGAAAACACTCACACACCAGGATGTTGAAAGAGCTGAAGATATTGTCTAAACTAAACTGAAATATCTGCAGACACATTAGGTTTTAACTAGAAATTTCTTACCGGGTTGTTCCCATACTGCCACACTCCTCGAGGCCACTGTGAGCTCAGGAGGATGTCAACTCCTTTAAACTTCGAGCTGGACACCAGAGGGGTGAGCAGGGCTGAAAGATCTTTTGCAGTAAAGCAGTGTGCAGGCGCTGGCTCCTGCCGGGCCTCCCTACCACTGACATATGCAATCTGGAGGCCTGAAGCTCCTGTAAAAATACCCCTTCGCCCTGCAATCAAATAATGTACATGAGTTGAAAGCTGGCTGAATAGGGGAGATATAATTAGAAACAGAAATACAAAAACTTCCTACCTAAACAGATTATATTTTCAGCCAATTCACATCCATCAGAGCTGGGGAAATACTTTACAGTCTCCTGGCTGGCAGCCCCCAAAACATATGTGTGGATTGGAGCTGAAATGTGAGTAACAGATTTAGCAAATTTCTTTTTGTACCTGTGTAAAAAGCTATGGGTCTTTTCCTAGGAAATTAGGTAATCAGCGATTACCTTTCTTAGCTCCAGACTTGTAGGCCTCCCATTCAGCTTCAGCCTCAGGAGATGTACCAAAGAAATCACCAACGCATAATAATAACTGCAAATAAAGAGATGATCTGTGTCTCTGCTTTTTGTTTCCTCAACTATAACAGACACTAACAGAAAGAGACTTACATCAAACTGTCCACTCTTTTTTTGGATTGCGTTGACTCGATTGAACAAAGCAGTGATTTTGCCTTCAACATCCCCACAAGCAAGACTAAAGAAAGACAAGATAGAACTGTTATACAAAAACTCAAAGAAAATTGAAATAGCAATTTAAAAAAATAATTACCAGTGCCATCTGGTGTTTTGCGCTTGTATATATCTCTGCCTTTCTTTACTATTAACCTATTCACTTGGTGAATGGGTTAAAGGCAGATAAAGAATTTCACACTTCAGCGTGAATACAAGAACCACTCTAGTTTTGATCATTTTTAATAAAACTAATTAAATAATAGCTAAGAATCCTCCATGACAACCAAATTCGACAACAATCAATTTCACGAGGATACATAAAGAACAAACCCTGCACTTAAAGACACACGTGCTGGACTAGAGCAGACTGGGTTTCTCACGCAGCCCCAGAGAGACAGAGGAGCTGAACACAGTGAACTCACACTCTCAGAGGCTTCTCTCCCATCCCGCCGCTCCGGATTTAAAGAAAAGCTGCAGTTTCTTCTTCTGATTAACTAAGGCTCTTTTTTCCTCTGGCTTTTGAAAAGCTTCGGTGTGCGCTCACAAAACAAACCCCCACTAAACCAGAGCCACAGCATCCTGACCGGACTCAGAACATACAACACAACACCCAGGTCTCCCATGGAGGAGAACTTCATCTTAGGTAGGTATTCTTTAAAATATAGACTTAAAAGCAGAATAAAATAAGGCACAGGGAGCTGAAAACCTCGCCTCACTTTTACGGCAAAGAGCTTGTTTCTCTCCGAAAGACAAAAATGAGCACAACCGTCTCAAGCGACTCAATATTGCGCCTTTTCTTTGCAAACTACCCGACTTGCATGCTACGTTGTTTATAATTGAACTTTCAAAATGTAGTGATAATTGATTTTTGTTTTTAATTAATTGCTGTAGTGTGTCAATGTCTATAGAGCGATTGTAGTATAGAAAAACAATTCTGCGCAAAAGACCGGAGAGGAGCATTAAGAGCGTGACGTGTGAGTAGCGTCAGACCAAAACAGGAAATTATTTAAAAACTGAGGTTCCAGGACTCAAAACCCGTCTTGTTTTAATAAACTAGACTTTAGGTCAAGGGCTTAGCGCGTAGGTCGTATAACCCGTAAAAATGAGTAGAAATAAAATACACGAAGGCTTGTTGTGTTGTATGAGCTGGCTGCTTTTGTGAAGCTATGTAAAGAAGAAGATGCTAATCACAGTTAGCTGCTCTTTCTGCTCTGCGAGCACTTTATTAAGAACCACATGGAGCAAAGCAACACCTTTTCTCTCTCCTGTCGGGTTTATTTATTCCCTTTACTAACTAGCATGAGTCCAGCCTGCGGGCAGAGACGCCCTGAAGCTGCAGGGCCAAAACATTTCCATATATAGACTGTGGAAGAGGCTGTGGAAATGTAAACCAGAGCTCAGCCATCAAACCAGTGCACTTTCTCTCCCATGCCAGAAACAACGTGACCCAGGACAAGCATGTCGGGACCAGAGCAAATAATCGAGATCGTCATGGACGACAGGACGTATAACGTGAGTAAGAGCAAGCTGATCGAGAAGAGCGACTACTTCCGAGCCCTGTACAGCTCCGGCATGAGGGAGTCCGGGGAGGACTCTGTGCAGCTGCAGGGACTCAGCGTGCCGGGCCTGGAGCTCGTCCTGGAGTTCATCAACACTTCCAAAGTTCAGGTAGTCAATGAGACCCTGGAGGACCTGATCGAGACGGCCTCTTTCCTCCAAGTGACGCCCATCCTGAAACTTCTCCTGTCCGAAATCCGCCCAGACAACTGCGTTGAGCTCTTCAAGCTCTCGGAGGTCTATGGCACTCACGACCTCCGCACTGCCTGCCTCAAGTTCATGAGCTGCCACTACCACCCCATGCAGCGCAGGCCAGAGTTTCATGTGCTGCCGGCGTCTTTGAAAGACCAGGTGAGAGAAATGCGAATGAGGGGCAGTGCCACATTGGTGGCCATTGGAGACTTCATGGGCACCTGCCTGGACCTGGCTGACCAGGATGAACCATGGTCCATGCTGAGGTATGGAGAACTAGAGCAGCGCTGGAAGCCGCTCGCCAACAACCTGCCCCCTGACATGGTCAATGTCAGAGGGTACGGCTCTGCTGTCCTGGATAACTACCTTTTCATCGTCGGCGGGTACAGAATGACAAGTCAAGAGATCTCTGCAGCGCACTGCTACAATCCCTGCAAAAATGAATGGAATCATATAGCACCCCTGAACCAGAAAAGGTATGTCACATCTGCTTATATGCAAAGGATAAAAAATGGTCTCCTTAAATAGCTCTGTCTTTGTAACTGGTATGTGTTGTCTTTTCCTCAGGGCTAACTTTAAGTTGGTGGCAGTGAGTGGGAAGCTGTATGCAGTGGGAGGTCATTGTTTAGGTACAGTGGAGTGCTACAGCCCTGAGCAGGACTGGTGGACGTGTGTTTCCTCCATGCCTGACCCTCTGGCTGAGTTCTCTGCCTGCGAGTGCCAGGGTATGATCTATGTCATGGGAGGCTACACAGCCAGAGGTGCGTGTCAAACTTGCATGGAGAGGGGGCACATGCATGCAAGGGGGTTGCAAACAGTGACAGGAACAGTGTAAGAAATACTGCTTCTTTTACTAGGCCTTTAAAGAAGTAATAGTTCAGATGGAACTTAAAGGGCACTCCGGCCAAAAATTAATTTGAGAAAACCACCTTTAAGTGATGTATCTTGAAATTCAGAGAAACTAAAACAACTATGGAACAGATTGGGGGGGCGAGGCGTTCTGTGTGTCATATTTGTGTAATGCATCCTGGGTATTGTACTAGTTTTAGTTCAGTTTTTTGGTATTATTGATTACGGAAATAATAGGTTGCAGCGTTAACTTGCACTGATCACCTCGTCTTACTTTCTTTGGCAGACAGGAACACTAATGTTCTGCGCTACTGCCCTGCTTCTGACACGTGGTCTGTGTTCCGCACTTGCTCAGCCCACGTGCGCAAGCAGCAGATGCTATCAGTCGAGGAGACCATCTACCTGGTGGGTGGCTACACACACGAGCTAGAGTGTGTGGCTGGGGGCCAGCGGCGGGCCAGTCAAACAGAGGACATGCTGACGGTGCAGTCCTACAATGTGCGGACGGGTGAGTGGCTTCAGTTAAAGGAGAATACATCCAAGTCAGGCTTAAACCTCACCTGCACGCTCCACAACGATGGCATCTACATCATGAGCCGTGATGTCAGCCTGCCCACCAGCCTGGAGCACCGCGTCTTCCTCAAGTACAACATTTTCTCTGACGCCTGGGAGGCCTTCCGCCGCTTCCCTGCTCTGGGCCAAAACATGCTGCTGTGCTCCCTTTACCTGCCCAACGTCTTGTGAGCCAGATAGCACCATGTGTACGCCATCTGAAGTGGTCTCCTGAGGGACTCAGGGTGTGCCATGGCCAAACACATAGTAGTAAAGTAGCAGTACAAGTGGCTTAAATGAATGGAATGAGAAGCAGCCATGTTTGGGTCAGTGACAAGGTTACCTCTGAGATGCACACTACAGGAGATGGACATATTAAAGGTTGCCTAAAATTGAGGTCAATGACAACTGTTTACACATTATTATCAATCCATGATTACCTCAATTATCATGACAACGGCATGTTGTTGAGGTACACTTACATTGAAGTACAGGACTTATGCTGCGTGTAAATTTACAAAAAACACTTTTAAGGGAGCAAATGCACTGCTGCAACAATTTTTTCCAACTTGCACAAAAACTATTAATGTCGATGCATGTACTTACTGTCTGTATTCCCAATACAGAATATATAAATGCACTACTGATGCACAAGAGATGAATGGGCAGAAAAAAAGGCTTTGGTTCTACATGGCCCTGGTTGTGTTGGAACACTGAGTGTGTGCATAAAGCATTAATAGTCTTAACTACTGCTTAAGCTTCATGAGTACCTTACTGTTTTAGGCCTTGAATTTTCAGGCCTCTGAAGTACAAAAACGAAAGCGCTTGACCAAAACAGCTGTGATGTTATTTTGAAATGATGACGTTAAGGGCGTCAAGTGAAAAGGCCATTTATTAAAGGTGCAAATGCAACGAAGAGATGTCTGTTAATAAAATGGCCCTCCTGAGTGCAGTATTTTATTTTATTCATTTTTTTAACCTGTATTTGTTTTGACCATTTTTTTTGCCAGCCTGGCTGGGTGTCAGTATTAAATATTGCCACAGATGCCTTGAAAACAGCAATTGTTATAAGTTAATTAAAATAGTCAGGGAAAACAAACGTGTTGCTTCATCATTTGACTCTTTTATTTGAATGAGTCTGAATCCCACAATCTACACCATGAGAGGTGGCCCTTGAAGGACAGTCTTTATAAATATTATCAGCACAGCTTCATACAATGGAGGAAAACATTTTACTGAGTTCTGATGAGCACTGATCTAAAGTTTTAGTAACATTAAGTTTTAGTGATTTCTGGTCTGATTTGTGACCACGTAAGGTGAACACTATAAAGAGGGGTCAGCAAGCTGCCTTTTGGTCAATTCAAAATGAACACTGGTCCGTATTATAGAAATATGTATATGTATAGTTTGAATGAGAAGAAAACCATAAATAAATTCCTTTAAGGGTAAACAGATTAGAATAGAATGAAAGTTTGGTTAAAACATGAGTATGGTGGTATTTTTGGTTCTGACTGGAATAAGCTATACTTTACTCTTCATTGCTTTAGCTGTGCCATATCTTAGTCTCTGGTCGGACTTATCATAGCTGCATCCAGTTAATGTCTGCATGTAGAAAGTCCATTAGGACAGAAAAGACGGGCTGACCATAAACTGTGTAATCCGAGATCCTGCAGGTGCCTAAAACAACCACTTCACTGTCTGTCCAGTATACAGGGCAGAAGGACCTGATAAAGTCCTGGCCACTGTAGGTAACAGTGGTCCACTCCTCTTCCTCCTGGCCGGTTGCATAGGAGCCGTCACACCTGATCCAGGGTGCAGTGTAGCTGTAGTTGTCTGGTGGAACCAGCAGGGGGTGTTGTGGGGGTTCAGCAGTGGGTGAAGCTGTTGGTGCCTGATGGGCAGGATCAGGCCAGGGCTGAGTGTGTGAGCTGGAAGGCATAAAAGCGCAGTTCCAGTGGAGGCCCTCCACCCATAATAGGCTTGGATGAAGAAGCCTGGGGACATGTGTGTACCCCAAGACTCGATGGTTCAGCTCAGGGATGCTCATTGCCAGACACTTCAGATTGCATACTGAGAGCGGCCTGTCTCCAGTGTTCGTCACTTTCACCACTGCAGTGTGTGTGTCACAATAGAGATCTTATACCAAAACATAAAAAAAGAAATATAAAAAGGTTACAAATTTGTGCTTCAATTGTATGTATTAAAGGAATAGTTTTCTGAAAAATAATGTGCACTATTTCCCCCTTACTCCAAGGGAAACCAGCCAAGATATATTACATGACATTTACTTTTGTTTTTGCTCTGGATCTACGTGGCTAATACAGCTAATATGTATATTTTGTTTGAAGCAATAGTTACACAAAAAGAC
>JBBPDC010000129.1:18348380-18360386 GCA_037974485.1 Hemigrammopetersius urotaenia
CACTTAAAAGTGTGTGTGGTATCACACACTAGCTGCTTCTTGCCACATTGTCCATCTATCACACACAGAGCATCTAGGTCGTAGCCTATTTGTAATACTGATGGAATATATGATGTATGTCTGACTTAACCTTCTTACACCTTCTGTGTAAAAACAAATGTCTGTGTGTGTGTGTGTGTGTGTGTGTGTGTGAGTGAGTGAGGTAGGTACACAGAGGACATCAGTGGAAGGACATGCATTCTTCATGAACGTTTAGCATTCATTGCAAATGAATTACACCTATAGAGAGGCATGACTTTGAGAGATAAAGGGGAAGTAGTGGGTCATAGTGAAAGAGAGCGAGGACATGAGCGTGTGAGAGAGTAGGGGGTGAGGAGAGAAACAGAATGAGAGGTGGGGAGAGAGAGAAAGAGAGAGAGAGAGAGTGTGTGAGAGAGAAACAGGGAGGGAGCAGAACACACAGCTTGCCTCTCTGCAGCACTACAAGGACAGTGAGCATTCGTGAGAGCGAGGGGAGCAGAGAGTTGAAGCTCAACCTCAGATGAGTCTGCTTAAATAGCCTACAACATGACCTCCAGACTGACCACGGCGCATGCCTGACCACACTTTCCAGCACCACGGAGAGTGGATCAACTTCAACAACAGCACCTGGGACCACAGGCATTTCATGAATGGTTATTGCATGGTTAATTCATTTTACAGTCTCTCTGAGGAGAAAAGCTTGTGTTCTTCAGTGTCCTCCTTGTGCTTGGGGAGACACATCTGTATGACACTGTGCGCAAGGCTTGCTGAGCTCCAGGGTCTCACCGTTGCTGCTTCTTGCTACTCTGCTCACTGCTGAAGGAAGCTCTCATAGTCCTGCACTGATCAAGAGGGGACAATGAGTGAGTCCAAGAAGAGCGAGGTGGATCTGAGGGACAAAGCCATCTTGCACCAGCAGAGGCGGCTGAAACAGGCCACGCAGTTCACACACAAGGACTCCGCTGACCTGCTGCCCCTTGATGGCCTCAAGAGGCTGGGCACTTCAAAAGACTTGGTAGGTACCTTTGGAGTCCATTATTTTAAGGCTTGTAGCAAGAATGGATGGACGGACAGACAGACAGACGGATGGATGAATGGATGGATGGAAAGAGGTGAATAGGAAAAGTTTACAGAAGGGCGGGACAGTTTTGAGTAACTGGGTGTAGTGAAATGATATGGTTAGTAGTAAGAATTAGAGTAGTAAACGTTTATTGTCTCATCCTAGGGCAGTTTAGTTGCAGCATAGTTAAGAAGACATCCGAATTTATTGCCATTATTTATGTCAAAAGATGATGAGAAATTAAATGAAAACTGGAACATCTGTTTGAGTGACAGTATTATCTACATTCGTTGAGCTGTGGCTTAAGCCATATTTCAGGTAAGATGTTAGAAGTAGAAACGGCAATTTCAGTTCCACGCCAGAGCCAGAAACTGAAGGAATCACTGTAAAACTGCTACCTACCAGTTTCAATACACAGCAATGTCTGTTATCAGCTCCAAATGCCTGTGGTAATGTAGAATGGGCAAAATGATGCCCATCAATATTTGCTTAATCCTTACAAATGTCACAAGCTTAACACAACTTTTGTCTTGCTTTTTGCACAGATAATATTTATTGTCATGCTTTGCGCTGCATTTAGTAGTTTTAAGATTGTTTTCCATGAGATAAAGGTAAAGGAGTTCATAGCCATGACTGTGCCAGATTCACCACTTTGCTACTGTACATCATTATGGTCACATATTTGCACACACACCATTACTTAGTGGTAAGCTGAAGAGCACTGGGGAACAGTTCTTGTTGAAATATTGTATCACCTTCAGACAGCCCTCTTTCTCCCTCTCTCTCTCTCTCGCTCTCTCTCTCTCTCACTCCCTCTCTCCCTCTCTCTCTCTCTCGCTCTCTCTCTTTCCCTCTCTCTCCCTCTCACTCTCTCATTACTAAGTCTTATTATCATAGGTGTCTAATGACTACCCTCTTTTGCTACTGTTTTGATTAGATGGCCAATGTCCAGAAATGCTTTCCAAGAAGCCTCTAATATCTGTGTGTGTGTGTGTGTGTGTGTGTGTGTGTCAGCAGCATGAGCTGTCAGGGCATGGGGTGTGTGTGAGATTACAGTGTGTATTTATATCAGCCCCTCTACTCAGCAGGGAAGAACTGAAGCTAGTCTATATTGCTTACGACGCATTCTGAATAAACGCACATTCATGGCGCGCACACTCTCCTCTCCTGTGTTTTCAAATGGATGCTCACTGTTACACATTGCTGTTGTGGTTTGTCCTTGTTAACCCACCCTTACAGAATGATCTTTTTTTACATATGAAGGGTCTGGAAAAACACATAGTAATGAGTAAAAATGAGAATATAACATGAAATGGCAAAAAATGTCTATGAAATGTAACACAGAATGTGCAGAAAATCACGTGTTACTGATTGGCATGTGTTTTTTTTTCTGTAGTAGCTGAGTAGTGAGTGGGTGGACTAAAAAAGCATTTCAGCCTAAAAGTACAGTTTAATATGTTAGCTATTGTGTTATGCAATATTCTCTAGTGCAATGTTGCATTTTTTAGCCTTACTGACTTGATGGAAATGCCTTAAAAAAACACTTTCTTATTTTCATTTATTAATGTATGACATTACCCAGCATTTGTTATTCAAATATGTTATACAACCAATGGGAATCCCTGTGGTGTCAACCAATCCCAACTGCTAGTCTAGGCTACTACAAGCAAGCATTATTGTAAGCTATCTAACTTTAGCTGTCAAATAAACTTTTAAAGAAAACACAAAAGGAATAGCAGTTAGGGTATCCATCCTGCCACATAACCATCTTGGGAGAGGCCGTGTGGCAGAAGAGGTTATTTAGGCTGTGCTTATTTAGCAACAGGAGAACAGCCTTGAAGACAAGATGCCAGCCATTGTTATCCACCACCATGTCCCACTGTCCCTCTCTCTCTCACTGTCATAACCAATTACACCCAAACATCGCACACATGCAGCAGTCACAGCAGCAGCGTGCGCACACACATACACACTAATACAAGCCAAGGAGAGAGGGACCGGCAGCACGTTAAGAACTGGGAATTCTCATCCATGTCTGTCATCCTAATCTCTGACAAAAGACTTTCTATGGGTGCTGAAGAGTGAGGGCTGCTGTGTTGTGTGTGTGTATGTGTGTGTATGTGTGTGTGTGTGTATGTGTGTATAGCCTCCCATGTGGCAGCAGTATGCGTATACAGTGGTTTCAAATGGATTCTGCTTGACTGCTTCCATTAACGTAGCATGTCACGTGCACCAGTTCCAGTTACATAAGGGGCAGATTTTTTTCTCTTCTCCAGCCCTGAGGCACTATCTTGCGTTCTATCGCTCTATCTCTCTTTCTGTCCCTCTCTCTCTCTCTTTGTCTGTCTGTCTGTCTCTCTCTCTCTCTGTGTGTGTCTCTCTCTCTCTCTCCCTCCATCTCTCTCTCTCTCTCTCTCTCTCTCTCTCTGTCTCTCTCTCCACACCCCCCCCCCCCCTTGTCTCTGTCTCTCTCTCTCTCTCTCTCTCTCTCTCTCTCTCTCTTGCAGGCCTGGTGCTCAGAGACAAGGGCAGTAAGCATGAAAAGATAAATTCAACCTACCATACAAGTGCAAGGTTGTGAGAAGAGGGGGGATCATGTGAACCTGTTCACAGCAAGTGTGTTCTAGCACAGTTCAACATTACTTCCACTGTAGGTGCCAGACCAGTAATACAGAGCATCTCTGAGAACCACCTTGGAATATGAAAGTGATGGCAGGCCCTCCAAGAGAATGGGTGGAAGAGAGAGTGTGCGATGTTCTCACAGGGCTATTTAATGGTAGAAATACTTCACTTCCTGTACTTTATGCAATTCCTTTCATTTTTGATGAGCCATTACTGTTTTATGCCTATACTGAGGTCCATGTATGATGTTTGTATCAGAAACAGTCAGATATGCTCATTTCCAAACCCTCTTTAGCTCTTAGAATTAGAATCAGAAATAAATAGACTCAGAAACTTTGGAGAAAAATAAAACTTCTTTCAGATCTCTGGACTTGATGATGCAGCAGTAATGATGCTGCAATAAAGCATTTGCTTCCTGACAGCCATAAACAGAAAAGGGCATTTACTTTACATCAAATCTACTGATCTGGTCAACTTTGATAGATAGGTTAAACCACTAATAGCACTAAACTGTTGTGTTGGGTTGTTTTGTAGCTTTGTTTTTCTATATGGACAGTATGGTTTGGAAATTACTATTGTGATTTGACCCTTTAACAATCTATCCATCCCTTTTCTAAACTTCTTATCTTTAACTAGGGTCATGGGGAGTACTGCAGCCTATCCCAGTGCTCAGAGGGCAAAAGGCAAAGAAACACACTGCACCAGTCCATCACAAGGCAGACACACAGACTAACAATTTCATGTACACACATCCGGGACAGTTTAGATTGGCATGTCTTTGGCCTGTGGGAGGAAACCGGAGAACCTGGGAAAACATGGAAACTCCACACAGAAAGAACCCTGAACTGCTCTGTCCAGGAACTGAACCCAGGACCTTCTCACCATATCACCCATCTACCTTTAATAATGAAAATGTAACAGTGATTCTTTCCGGAAAGGGCCCTGTCTTTAATTTCCATCAACATCTGACTGAAACCTGATTAGAGTAGAGCTTGGACTTTATCTCAGTCATTTTTTCTCACCCTTTTGAAACCAAAATGTAATTGGATGATTCCACTGATAGTTCCTCATTATGCCAGTGATGAATCTAATGCATTAGAACATTGCTTTGGCTCCTAAGAGATCCTATCTACTCACATATCACAGAGACTGCAGAACTTAAACATGATTTAAACATGATTCTATTAAGTAAAATTGCAAACATAGATTTTTATATTCCCCGAAAAAAAAAATCTCTGAGTGTCAATATCTATCTATCTAGGACAATTAACTCTTGTTCAGTTGTACACGCCATTTAAACCTAAAAAAATATTTTTGTTGGCTAGGGATAGTGCTAATGATGTGTTATGTTCGGTGTAAGGTGAAGGTGTAGTTTAGACTTTAGTTCGGTGGGCCGTAGTGGGGCCCTTGGGGATCAGTGGCAGTAAGAGCAAACCTTGGTCCTCGCTAGGAAAGCACAGCAGAGGTGAGTTTTCTGTTCAGGGCTCCATCCAAGCTCACAGAAAAACCCTGCAGAACTGAAGATCACGTCCACTGACAGGGTCAGTTTCACAGCCAGACATTCTCTTGTTTTCCCTGTAACCCTAGTTCAAAGGACCTTCTTGAGATAAGCATATCAAGTATGGCAAGTGGACGAAGGCCATGTATAAAAGTCCTGAGGGAATTAGAGAAGGCATTCTGGGTTTAGCACAGTGTGGTTGCATTGATCTTGGCCTGCTGTTGGCGGAGCCTATGAAGTGCATTAGCCCCCAGTGCTAGGGCTAATTAGAGCTGACTGATGAGCTGCTGGGAGCCTGTTTTTTTGGTCTTTTTTTCTCCCTCTCTCTCAGTCTCCTACTCTCCCCCCCACTGCTACGTGCACCACCGGGAGAGTGAAGGGGCTAAAAATACTACCTGAGTGTGGAAAACAAACAGCCCAGCAGGCTGAGAGATGGACATATGGAGACAGTTTCCCTTCATAAGTACTGGAACAATGAGGCCAAAAAGATATACACGAGTTTAATCAGGTATATATGAGTACATATCAAGATATAAATGAGTTGAATTAGGTTTGAGGACTAACAAGATAAGAGATAAATCTGCCAAAGGTGGCAGGATCAGGAAGAAGAAAGTCGGAGGAATCAAGATTCAATAGGGGGCCCATGCTCCTCCGGTCGATAGCAAAACAATAACACAAGAACAAATTAGTGTTATGAGCTAATTAAAGGAGTGAATGAGGGCCGTGTGATAATTAATGAAGGATGATGAAACAGAGATAAAGTTTGCCTATCTTTAGACAGATATTTTAATTGAGGAAACTTATTACTGCAATTTACCAGTTTCCAGTGGCAAATTTTTTTTTTTTGCAGAGATGCTTCTACAGCTGGCCATTTGTCTACATTCAAACTTGCCATCCAATACAAGCCTGCACACTGCTGACTAAAAGTCGTTCATTTTTTTTAATGTCAGAAATGACTAGTTCTTGGACTTAGCATGCTCATAGGCTATGCTAATAACTGCTATTTTGTTTTAGCTCCTAAATGACTTGCTATGTTCTCTGGCAGAATGTTAGGTCTACTCTTTCGATGTGATTGGCCAATGAAACCCTCTTTCTCAATATTTGCATTAAAAAAGGAGGACATTTTTGTTATGTCTTATGTTTAGCCACACTATCAAAAGTGTAGTCTGAATATAAGTTCCATTATAAATATGTGTAGATACAAATATGTGCTATATAAAGTGATATTCTGTACATTACGTTTGATAAAGATCATTAGAGCATTAGAGAATCAGGAAAAAGACAGATAAACACATAAACGGAGGAGGTGCGAGAGAGCAGCTGGTTTAGCATGCTGTGTGTGCCAGGAAGTCTGCACTGTGGCAGGGAGATCAGGAGGGGAGAGGAGGCATTAGGCCACGTCACATGATCCTAAACCAGAGATGCGCCTGTTGTAGTCTGATAATTAGTTTTTACTTTGTTATATCACAGAGAGAGAGAGAGAGAGAGACGCACCGCCCTGAGGCTGATTGGGCTGATTGTTGTGCAGGACACGGTTCTCATCAGGATCCACATTACCAGCGCAGGGCACAAAAGAGGGCACACACACACACACACACACACACACACACGCATACGCACACTGAGTATTGAGCCTCATTATGTACGGTGTGAATCATTATGTACACTAGCAGTTCACATTTGGATAGTAAGACACAGTGATCGATGAATTAGGGTCAGAGCATGTGAAAGCATGCGTGTCCTGCATTAACATATTTTGACTGGGTCCGGTTGTGTCTCTGCTTCTGGACAGAGCTGGACCCCGTCAAGATACAATTACTGCTCCACTCTTAACACCTTTTTTTTTTTTTTTTTTGTGTTTTCACATACCAATACTTATTATTTAGTTACTCTACTGACAACAGTGCAAAATTCAGAATTGGATTGTTAGAGGCCTGGCTCACCATACCCATAGTGTTATTGACATACCAGTACTGTTAATGATATAGCCTGAATACAGGTGGGCATGATGCCTGAAACGAGGTGGGAAAAGTTGATCCAGAAATGTGTAGTGAAGTGAAGTGGCTCTTATAGTCATGTGTGAACACACCATAGCACAGCACACAGTGTGAACTATGGGAAATTCTTTAACCCATTCACCAAGTGAAGCAGCGGGCAGCCAGTGACGCAGTGTCCGGTGAGCAGTGTGTGGGGACGGTACCTTGCACAAGGATACCTCAGTGGTGCCACTAGCAGTCCTGGGATTCAAACCCATGACCCTCCAATTGCAGGGGCAACTTACTGACCACCTGGTGCCAGATCAGCACTGCTGCTGTGTGTTGGCCAGTTCTGTCCTGCTGCTCAATAGTGGACGGTGGTTTATATGGATTTTTCCCACAGCTCTGTGTAATTGACACTCCCTCCCCTCGTGTAGGCCAAACATGTTCACTGCCAGGGCAGTGTCTATTCACACTGATTGATCAATACAGAGATTCTTTCATTCATAGCAGGAAGAGCCAATTACCATCCTCTTAGCTCCACCATCAACACATTTCCTATTCATAGTGCAATGCAAATGAGTGAGGACACAGTGGTGAATAATTCATAAAGCCCTTATCTTGGTGGCCAGTCCACATGTAAGAAAAGAATTCCAAATTTTCTACAATGAGGAGAGAGCAAGGAAGCTTAAACAGATCCAAAGATGTTTTATGAATTCATAAAAGTGTCTGAATGCATGAACTGTTTAGGAAGGAACAGTTTTTAAGAGCTGCTAATGGAACCCCACATTTCCATTAGAGACAGAAAGTGGCTTAATCTCTAATTCTGTTTGCTCATAATATTTAAAATCATTTTCAGACTTCTGCATTTTCTCATCTTTATAGTGTCTGTAATTATGGAGTTTTAACTCTGAAATGGTAAACTGACAAAGAGTGATTTTACTGGGTGCATACTGAGCATTGGGGCATTAATGTTTGTGTTAAATGTCACAAACAGAGGCCAGATACAGAGGCCAGATTGTTGCTGGTATAACAAAACTCTATTCCTGTAAAACAGAAGAAAAAGAGCCAAAGATGAAAAATCAGCTCTGTGCTTGTGATCTGACAGCAGTATTTACATCCATTTCCCCACAATCAGCACTTGCATGTCTCAGTGTTAATTCAACAGCACATCCTAGATCAGGGTTCATCAACCTTTTCGAAACTGAGATCTACTTCGAGGTACTGAGCCATACGAAGGGCTAACAGTTTGATACACTGGAACAGAGTTTACCTAAACTTCATACTTCATATATTTAATAATAATGTTTTAAATGCTTTATTTAAGATATAGTCATTTTCAAATCTATAGAAATGCAAATGTGGTTAAAGAAGAATAGCAACAGGATGAAAATTAAATGTCAGACGCTGTGTTATTTTTAGAACAAGGGTGCAGGCTGCTCATGTGGCCCTGGGGGGCATCCTGGTGCCCGTGGTACCATGTTGATAACCCCTGTCCTAGATCTTAAGGGAGAGAGGGAGAGAGAGATTGTTCATTGTCTCATTGTCTCATCAGACAGTCGCAGGCAGAGTGTTCCCCTTAGGACATTAGATGAAGAGAAAATATTAAAAAATAATCAACTTTTGCCCTGCCTTCTTTATTAAACTCTCTTTTTAACTACACAATATGAAAACTGTTTGGTTTTAATTATCTCTACGTTCGTTATCACACACACACACACACACACACACACACACACACACACACACACACACACACACACACACACACACACACACACGTATACTTACACAAACACCCCCCCCCTGTGGAACAGTGAGTAATCATACACACACACAGTGTTTGATTCTCGAGGACTATTTAATAGTTGATTTTAGCCCTTAAAACGCTCTTATCTCTTTAATCCATGCTTTAGCAGTACAGATGCAGCTCTAATTGACAGGCTAGTAAATCACTTTGAATTGAAAAACATATTGAAAACCAAAATGCCTGGTACAGTTTTCATCATAGTTTGATTAACATGATCTGAGAAAACCAGCCAGCAGACAAAAGCAAACAAAAGCCAACCTTTCCCATATCTGCAGCAGGATATGACAGGGGTGATATTAATTGGATCACAAATCATTAGCCAGTACATAAAGTTCACAGCTACAGTATGTACAATAGCAGTGAAAGGGCATTAAATATTTACATGGTATGTATGACAGCTTTGAACCTCCACAGATAGCTACAGGTTGATTGCCTCCACAGTCAATTCATAATTCTTCCCTCTTTACCACATACTGTCCAGTTTGTTGGTGATCTGTGGTGAATTTAAAAGGACTGATATCATCAGAAAGTTTTAAATGTTACAACGAATGTTAGTCTGAACTGACAATATGACTATCTATTCCCCACAGTTTAGCCTGTTCATTTATGCTGAAGTTATGAGGAGAGTCGTTACAGCAGACAGCCTGTGGTACTAGAGGGGCTGATTAAATCTTATTAAATGTTGCCTGTTCCTGGCTTTTGGAATGCAAATATATAATTGCAGCCCCAGACATTTGAAAGAAGAGGCCAAAGGGTTTTAATATGAATGTAACAGGTTGAGTTCACACTACATGATTGTTGTCCTGATTTTCCACTTGCCAACAATTTTTGGAAATGGCAAAAACTCAATCCGAGGAGACCAAAGATAAACTGGTCAGATATTTCTCCTGGTGAAAGATCAAGTTTAGTGTGTAATTTAAGCTGTCCAGCGATCTTGTGACTTGCATCCAAGGCGCAAGGAAAAACACAAGACAGCCAATCAGAACAGAAATCATTTACATATGTCAGTCCTAAAGGCACTGCACTAAGAGAGATGAAGAGAGTGAAACATTAAGACATACTGTAAGACTTTAGGTTGAATATATAAAACCAAAAAAGAATAGGCTCTTAATGGGCTCCTGAGTAGCAAAACTGTCTAAGCATTGACTTTATCATCGAGAGCTTGCAGGTTTAGTTGCTAGTGGTGCTGCAGCCATCAGTGGCTGGGAGTCCAAAGGATCACAGCTGGCTTTGCTCTTTCTGGGTGACTAGGTTTGCCCCCTTTCCTCCCAAAACTGGGCGTAATGCTAGCCAGCACTGGTGTCTGTTTGCTGATGTAACTGCAGTCAGGATTCTGGTCCAAGCGAGTTATGCTGCCCAGTGACGTTACATTAGCAGCTGTTTGAAAAGATGGAGTGGCCTTTCATTTGTCTTGGAGGAAGCATGTGCTAGCCTTCAGCCTCCCAGTGCTGGTGGTATGATATGATTGGGGGGGTCCTAGCTGGTGGGTGGAAATGGAAATGAATAAATTGGGCAGAAAGAAAAATCAAGATGAAGAAAAATCAAGAAAAAATCCAAAAAACACTTTTGTCCCTTGTTTTATTTCTCACTCTCCGTAGTCATGGCATTTCTGTCCTAGTAGTGAGGAAATGACGAGAGTTTATTAGACAGCGATGCTAAGGAGAAAGTGCGCTGTGTTCAGTGGGTATGGAAAGTATTCAGCCCCCCTTACATTTTTCACTCTTTGTTATATTGCAGCCATTTTCTAAAATCATTTAAGCTGTTTTTTCCTCATTAATGTACACACAGCACCCCATATTGACAGAAAAACCCAGAATTGTTGACATTTGTGCAGATGCATTAAAAAAGAAAAACTGAAATATCACATGGAAATTCATATATTTAACTCAGGTGCTGTCCATTTCTTCTGATCATCCTTGAGATAGTTCTACACCTTCATTTGAATCCAGCTGTGTTTGATTATACTGATTGGACTTGATTAGGAAAGCCACACACCTGTATATAAAAGACCTTACAGCTCACAATGCATGTCAGAGCACATGTGAATCATGAGGTCAAAGGATCTGCCTGAAGAGCTCAGAGACAGAATTGTGGCAAGGTACAGATCAGGCCAAGGTTACAAAAAATCTGCTGCACTAAAGGTTCCTAAGAGCACAGTGGCCTCCATAATCCTTAAATAGAAGACTTTAGGGATGACCAGAACCCTTCCTAGAGCTGGCCATCCGGCCAAACTGAGCCATCAGGGGAGAAGAGCCTTGGTGAGGGAGGTAAAGAAGAACCCAAAGATCACTGTGGCTGAGCTCCAGAGAGGCAGTGGGCAGATGGGAGAAAGTTCTAGAAAGTCAACCATCACTGCAGCCCTCCACCAGTCAGGGCTTTATGGCAGAGTGGCCTCTCCTCAGTGCAAGACACATGAAAGCCTGCATGGAGTTTGCTAAAAGACACCTGAAGGACTCCAAGATGGTGAGAAATAAGATTCTCTGGTCTGATGAGACCAAGACATTTTTGGCCTTAATTCTAAGCCGTATGTGTGGAGAAAACAAGGCACGGCTCATCACCTGTCCAATACAGTCCCAACAGTGAAGCATGGTGGTGGCAGTATCATGCTGTTTTGCAGCTGCAGGGACAGGACGACTGGTTGCAATCGAGTGAAAGATGAATGCGGCCAAGTGCAGGGATATCCTGGACGAAAACCTTCTCCAGAGTGCTCAGGACCTCAGACTTGGCCGAAGGTTTACCTTCCAACAAGACAATAACCCTAAGCACACAACTAAAATAACAAAGGAGTGGCTTCATAACAACTCTGTGACTGTTCTTGAATGGCCCAGACAGACCCTGACTTAAACCCAATTGAGCATCCTTGGAGAGACCTAAAAATGGCTGTCCACCAACGTTTATCATCCAACCTGACAGAACTGGAGAGGATCTGCAAAGAGGAATGACAGAGGATCCCCAAATCCAGGTGTGAAAAACTTGTTGCATCTTTCCCAAAAAGACTCATGGCTGTATTAGATCAAAA
>JBBPDC010000129.1:18360486-18373920 GCA_037974485.1 Hemigrammopetersius urotaenia
GAGAGAGAGAGAGAGAGAGAGAGAGAGAGAGAGAGAGAGAGAGAGAGAGAGAGAGAGAGAGAGAGAGAGAGAGGGAACATCGTGCACTTTGTTTACATTTACATTTTAGCAGTTTCAGTACATACTGTGAGACTGTAATAATATATGTTCATATGTACTGATGTATGTTTACTTAGGATAGACCTTTGAAACACCTCTCTAATGATCAATATTTGAATATCAACACTTTATTTGCATAATGGAAAATAACTTTAGTAAATGGTGGAGTTTTTTTTTGCTTTTATTCGTTTTACCCTTTATGTGACAACAATGAAGCCCCAGCTCGCACCCAGTTACTGTGCTTGCTGCCTGGGAACCATCTAATCTTGACCAGAATAAGAGTGTAAGTATTATTATTGTTTATCATTATAATCATCATCCTAGCTTTCAGAAACATCAGTGATGTGTACAAAGGCTTTAGCAATTCTAATAATACAGAAATAATAAAAGCAATGTGTTTTATAATGCAGGAATAAACAGTTTAAGCTGAATCATACTCTGTTAAAATAGAAAAATAAACAGGAAGTAAAAGTTGTAGGATGAATGAATTTAGCCACAAAACTGTAACGAATATAGTAATGAATAGAACTGTGAAAACAGCATGACACCCATTATGGAACAACAGGTGTGAAAACAGCATGCAGCACTGAGCATATGCAACATTCATCTAGATACAATTATTTTAGATGCAATAAATGTGTTACCAATGTAGGGTACAAAATCACCCTGCATAACTATATGTTCGGTGTTTATATATGGAAATCTAAGTTTCCTGCTAAAGTTTGCATGAAAACTCAATAAATGGAAAAACAGGCTTTTAAACCAGCATTTTTTTGCAGTCACCAATGGCAGTTTCAGTGATTAGTCAGTTAAGTGTCACCAGGCACAGCTCCAACTTAATATAACATCAAGGTATTTAACCACCAAATGTGACAAGAACCAACCAGAGTAAAAAATGTAAATCTGTTGACTGCAGAGGAAAATCAATATCTACGTTTCACACATATTACACTTATTTTAAACTTTTGTGCATGTTACAACAGCACAACTACCGTGACTCACCATCTAAAGTGCACAGAGCAAATAATCCTCCTTTAGAGTCCTCCTCCTTCGAACCTACACAACAAATACAGCAAACACAGAAGATTTTTATAGCCTACTTTACCAGGAATGTCAATATCTGAGGAGGGCATTTTAAGCCCTCTATAGGAAACGTTAAAGGGGCCATTTTATGCAAAACACACTTTTAAAACAAAACCAGTTATAATAGGTGTATGGGCTACAAATCATGTTCATGTGATTTTCTTTGCACAAAATAACTCTCAAAACAAGCCGTTCCAGGGCTCTGTTCATTTCATGCAAATAAGCTGTTGCTGGCCACGCCCCTCCCATCCCATGCTCCACCTACCCCTTACGCTGCTCATTGCAAAACAAAACAAGTTAGCTCATACTTAACTGCGATAGAGCGATAGAAACACAAGTCATTATTTGAAAGTACTCACATCTCCCTCATCTGCTGACTTTTCACGGACAGTAGATAGAGATCCTCCAAATACTTAAGGTGGAACTTTTTAAGGTAAAACGAAACCGACTGTCATGGTCATCATGGACATGGTCATCGAAAATGAAATGAAAGCCACGCAGTTCTTGTTTTTTTTTTCGTCTGGGAAGTGTAGGGATGTGTGCTGTTCTATACAGTCAACAACACATGATTGGCAGACAAAATAGTGGATCTTCAGCTAGTCTGGTATTGGGGCACAGCGGAGTGCGGCGTACCGTATACGTTCACGGGAACAAAACACATTTGAACCCGTGATTGGTGTATTTTCACGCCAATTTCTTTGCCTTAACTAATAGTGGAGGCTGTTTTATTGTGTTTTGAGCGAGTATTGGCCGGCTGGGTGGAGCAAGATTTCCCACTGCAGTGGTCAGGCACGTCTGAATACAGCACATAAAACACAAGCACATATACAATCCAGTATTTCATCCTGTATTGCTGTTTCAACATAAGTTTAAAGAATTTTTTTCCTCTGGTACATGAAACTTGAGTCCTAGTTTTGAAATGAGTCCAACCGCAAACAAAAATAATTATTTCTAACTTTTAAATTTGGGAGCTGCAAAGACCCAAGGTGGCCATTGAAAAGGGTGACAAGCAACAGGTTAGTGGGTGGGGTCTCGACAGATGATTCTATGCAAATTGGCCTAGTGGGACCTGGCCATCCGTCCAAACGGGGCGTTTTGTGAGTGTGAGTGTACCCTTGCTGATGCTGCCGATCAGATGTGTGGACACATTCTTGTTGTGGATGCGACCAGTTGTCAGGTGAAGTATAAGGTCTCTGGATGGTCCTTCGCTAAAAAAGCAGAGACAGAATCACTGATCATTCATCACTGGGTTTTCAGGAAAGTTCATTTGGAATACACAGAATTCAGCTCCACTCCTGCAGACCAACAGAACTACAGTGTAATGTTTCCCCTTGTATCTTTTAATTACCATGCCATCAGCTCCCAGGATTGAAATGAGCATGAGTTCAGTACCCTGCTTGCCCCACCAGTGGAAACAGATACACACTGTGCTTTACTGTGCTTGCCAATGCTTAATACAGTCCGTCCGCTTTTATTAGCATATGTACTTTTATCTCAAGTAATGGTGCTTCAGTTGGCTTACTTCTTCATTCTCTCTCTTTTGGTCTGAGAAATTGAAAATGTCTCTGTCAGATAACTCAAATGACTTTTTGAGTGGCAGGGAACAGGGCTATGGAATTAAAATACAGCCAGACATTTTAGATAAGGTGACTAAAAATAATCAAGGACCCGCATTGTTCAACAATGCAGCGAAAACGTATTTAACTAATCTGTTTTACTTGATGAACTAATAGAATGCTAAAACTAAATGTTTGTATGTTATGTGTATTTTACCCAATCATTTGCAGTCATTACAATATACATATAATATACTCTGATCTACACATCAACAGTTATTTAGAAATGAGAGAGCGAGAAGGAGAGAGAGAGAGAGTGAGTTGTCAGGAAAGAGTATCAAACAAGAGCTGTCATGTAATTTTGGCTGGAGACGTATTTCTCCCCTTTGGCTGTCTACAGAGACTGGATAGGAGTACCACTCACACCAGTGGGAAATTCAGGCCAATTTATTAATTATTATTTTCAGCCTTTCATGATTACAGGAAACTTGTGGACATTTCTGTCATTGCTAGACTGCTGTGACAATTTTCAGCTTAAACACAAGTTCTCTGATGTGCTAATTTAAATAAAAACAGTTTAGTTCCGAGTCTGTTCTGGGCACTTTCTGCACAGTGTGCTCATGTTGTCACGATGGACAGGGGAGAGGGATGTGGATGATAAGAGACTTCTGCAGAAAAAACACTTTCCATTCCACTGACTTGAAATGGCATATTATATTATGCTTTACCTTCTATAAAGCTTTAGTGCCTCTCACCTAACAGAAGTGTTTGAGCCATCTTCTCCAGGCCCTGCAGCGCTTTCTTGTGTCCAGGAGCAGAGCAGTATGGCATAACCACAGCCAGGCTGAGACACCATGAGTTCAGGCAGGCCCTCTGGAGCTGGGTTCACTGACAAACTATCCACCTGCATAAAAAAATCTGAGGTTATCAGTAATTGCTTAGTTTTGACTGCTCAGCTACTCTGTTCTTACATATGCAGTGATTTTTACCAGTATGCACTAAATAATACTTTTTTAGGACCTCAACATCTGAAAACGAAACAACGTTTTCAACAGCCCTGCGATTTCTGTGTCAGTTGTGTAAAATAGCACACACACGTTGTGTGTCTGGTGCAGTACCTGTCCCTCCAAGAGCCATTTCTTCAGTAAGACCAGCTGACCCCCATTTGGGTCACTAGAATCTAATGACTCCTCCCACCGAAATGCTCGGACCACCCGGTCAGTGTAGCCAACAACAAGCTCACAGCGCCCATCCCCATCTAACACACACAGAAACATAGAGGCCAACCAAGTTAGAGAGTAGGCCACAAGTAATCTAGTTTGTCTCACCTGACTGGTAAGAGAGCACTGGTTAACCAGTGCTGTTATACTCACCAATATCACTGATGAGCATGACTTTGGTGTTGGCGGGGATGTGCTGGGTAAAGAACGGCTTTTGCTCATCTGCTTCCGCCTGGAAGGCTGACACCTCTGCTTTGGCTGCAGCAGCAGTAATATCGAACAGGTGGAACCATCCTTCTGCACCTACTGCCACTACAAGGTTCTGCCACAGACAAACGGTACTCAAAATCATATAAAATGTCAAAACAGACCAGAATAAGTTTCATAATCTAACAAAGAGAGGATCACCCCACTAGCTTACCTTGCCCTTATTGCAGAGGTCTCCTACTCCGACACAAGTCAACTAGAGAGAGAAATCACTGATGATTTTTTTTTTATTGAAGGCTTGTGATAACAGCCATAAATCATTCAAAGAACAGGGAGGAATAAGCAAAGCTTTTAATAACAGTGTTTTCAGTTAAGCTTCATAAATGCTGAATCCTGTTCATTACTTCACTTAAATAGATTTAAATAGCCCAACATTTGCCTTTTAAATGAATGTACTTGCATTATTTCCTCCTTCAGACACAGTGTACAGATCTAGGGGACTATTTCATTTTGTACTGATTCATCTCAGACAAGTAAACATGAAATATTTTCAACTCAGCTGGTTTTATCCCCAGGGACACTTACCATTCCCACACAGGTTCTGGTCATCCAGGGCTTTGAGTCATCATTCTTATAGATGTATAACTTTCCACTGGTGTCACCAACCACCAGCTCGTTTAACTACAGGAGAGAACTGAAGTTTATTTTGTGTACATGGATATAACAGGACAACAGAAAGAACCAAACAGCCAACATCTGAAGAAAGTAAGAGATATGCACTTGGATTAGTGCTAATGGGGTTTTACTGTTAAATGTGATGATAGTAACACAAGTTTATCGCTGCCCACAGAGGTCATATGGGGCGCATAAAAAGTGTCCCAGGCAAGATTTGTGTTATCAGACTACTGGAAATAAAGCACCTTAACACAGCTGTCACAGGTACACCCCGAAGATCAATTTTGCATTCTACACATCAATATCTGTGGAAGGCAATATGAGTACTTTTACTAGTTTAGGCATTTCTGAACTGAAAAAAAAACTGTTCCAACAAGGTTTGTAAAGGTTTGTTTTCTTGATTACTACCCTTTTCACATAAACTGGACAAATGTTTTGTACTGCCTGAAAACACAGTGATTATACACTATATGGACAAAAGTATTGGGACACCAGACCATTACACCAACAGAGACTTTAAATGACATTGCATTCAAATGCCTTTCCCCGTTCCCCGCTGCCCTGCCCTCCTGTAGGTAGGGCTTCTCTGCCCTCTCCCTCAACGCCAGCAGCTTCAGGATGCAGCCGTCATTAATGAGGACTGATATCTGAAAGGTCTCTGCTACAGTAGTGTTAACACTTTTAATGACTCTCAGGACACACCGGGACCTTTTTTATAGTAATTCCAGTAGTAATTGGGAACAGGGCCAACAGAATTCACCTAGTCTGTGTTTTATTCTATGCAAGCCACAACCTGTATTGGCCCCCTCCCAAACTTTTTTGAAGTTTGCAGCCTTGAATATCCGGTCACTAAACAACAAATCACTATTAGTCAATAATGAATGTGCCGTCTCCTCCGTCTCCCCCGAACTTTAACTTTTTTAATGTCTCTCGTGTGGGCAAGAAAGGGGTGGTGTTAGTGTGTTATATAGAGATAAATTCCAATGCAGACAGTTATCACTGGATGAATTTAGTTCTTTTGAATATCTCTGCACTGTCATAAAATGCTCACAGAGAATTCTGTTTGTAATTATATACAGGCCACCAAAGTACTGTCCTAATTTTATTGAATGCTCTGATTTGCTGTCACTAATTTCTACTGATTTTAACTCTTTTATCATTGAAGGTGATTTTAACATCCATATTGAGATTCCTAGCAATAGTATTGCCAAAGAAATTGCTGCCATTTTTGATATTTTTTAAGTAACTCAGCATGTGACAGGCCCCAAGCATACCAGGTCACACACTGGACCTGGTTAGCAGTAAAGGCCTCAGTGTTACTTCTGTGAATTGGCTCTGTCAGACTAACACTGCGTTTTCATTGATGCGTCGATTTGCCCCATCATCCAAACTGGCTCTAGAACTATAAAAAAAAGCTACATTAATGAAAATACCAGGGTTGCCTTTATGGAAACCATATCTATGACTCCAAGCATAATAGCAGAGTCTGTAGGTGCCTTGATCATTTTAACTATAAAATACTCTGGTGATGCTATGGCACTAATACTCAGGTGATGCTATGACCCTTGATGCTATGGCACTAATCAAGGTCAAAACTATTTCTGGTAAACAGAAAGCACCGTGGAGGAAGTTCTCTGCTGTAAATAATCAGAAGAGAGAGTGTAGGAAAGCAGAGTACCGCTGGAGACAAACTAAACTCCAAGTTGATTGACATTTTCAAAGAGAGACTCACAGTTACAACCTTGAGTTGGGCAGAGCAAGAAGGGCATATTTTACAGGAACACGAAGAACTCTCGTACTCTCTTTGCGACAGTAGAGAGGTTAACAAACCCTCAGCAGCAGTTACCTTCAGAGTTCCTCGCAGTAGCAAAATGCAACAAATTTGCAGCTATTTTTAATCGTAAAATGGAAGATATCAGACATAACCTTGGATCGACACACTCAAGTAACTTTATGCCAGCTCGGAGAAATAACATGCCTATCATGTTGGAGTTTGATCCAATAGATGCTAGAACTCTCGAGGAGATTCATCTTAAACCGACTACATGCTCCCTGGATACTCTACCCACAATCTTTTTATAAAAGCATTTTAGTAGCTTAGTGTAGGACCTGTTGCACATTGTGAACAGCTCTCTGAACTCGGGCACTGTTCCAGCGGTGTTGAAAACCGCAGTCATTAAATCCCTCCTGAAGAAGCTTAATTTAGACGTCTCTGTTCTTAACAGCTATAGACACATTTCTAATCTTCCCTTTGCATGCAAGATTCTGGAGAAAGTAGTTTTTAATCAAATCAGTAATTACCTGGACACAAATAGCTTATTCAATGACTATCAATCAGGTTTCTGTCAACATCATAGCACAGAAACTGCTCTTGTTAAGGTACTAAATGATGTTCGCCTGAATATAGATGTAGGGAAAATTACTGTACTGGTGCCGTTAGATCTGAGTGTAGCCTTTGACACTGTTGACCATAATATCCTATTAGACAGGCTTTAAAACTGGGTTGGGTTCTCAGGTATAGCCCTTCGTTGGTTCCGTTCTTACCTGGAAGGCAGGAGATATTTTGTCTCAACTGGCTCGTGTGAATCAGAGAAAACTGCCATATGGTGTCCCTCAAGGGTCCATTCTTGGACCTGTCCTATTCAATCTGTACATGCTTCCTCTGGGTCAAATTCTTAAAGAGAATGACGTGTCCTATCATAACTATGCAGATGACACTCAGATCTATCAGGTCTCTCACCAAGTAACTTTGGCCCAATTGTGTTGGTACCTTGAGAAAGTACATAACTGGATGCATCAAAATTTTCTCCAGTTAAATAATGACAAAACGGAGATATTCTGTTTGGTATTAAAGATGGAAGAACAATTGTGCGTCCACCTGAAATCTAGAGCATTTAAGATATCCCCCCCGTGTCAAAAACCTCGGCGTAATCATGGTTGGAGACCTTAGTTTTGATGATCACATCAGCATTTTGGCACCTCAAAAACATTGCTAAAGTTAGAGATTTTGTGTCCAAACAAGACCTGGAGAAACTGATCCATGCCTTCATTTCATGCAGGGTTGACTTGTAATGCTCTCTTCAGTGCTATCTCCGACAAGTCGGCCCCCAACCCCCGGGGCGAGGACCGGTACCGGGCCTTGGGTCATGTGGAAAAAAAAGTATTTCCGTTTTATTTACTATCAGTGTTTATTTACTACACTGCAGAGAAACAGGCCCAAGGCTCTCACCGATTCAGCGTTGCAGTGAGTCATATTTTTTGTGCGCTTTGTATTTGTTTTTGTGGTAAATGTTCAATTATTTTAACAAGATGTTCAGAGTTTACCATGGCGACCAGAGAGCATTAGCGAGCTGAGTGGATGTTACCCATGTTATGTGGTTGGCTCGTTGTTATGAAAAGGCTGTTAATAAAGCACACATTGGATTTACATGTATTATTATATTTTAAAGATACCCCATTATTATATTTTTAAAAATATCCTCATTTTTATGTGTATAATTTATTTGTATAAATACGTATACGTATATTTATCTACCACTCCTTAAAGGCCGGGCCGTGAAAATAGTTTCTGATATTAAACCGGTCCGTGACAGAATAAAGGTTGGGGACCACAGGATTAAATGACTCCAGCTCATTCAAAATGCTGCTGCCAGAGTTGTAACCAAAACCAAGAAAATAGAGCACATTACTCCTATCCTCAGGTCCTTGCACTGGCTCCCAGTTCAGTGAACACATTACTTATTGTTTACAAGTCAATGGTTTGGATATATCTCTGATATGCTTGAAGTATATATTCCTGTTAGGTCTCTTAGATCTGCAGGAGCCAGACAGCTAGTGGTGAGAAAATCTGAAACTAGACCTGGTGAAATGGCATTTACTCACTATACAGCTCGCTGCTGGAACAAGCTGCCCATTACTATCAGATCTGCGCTGATAGTAGCCAGCTTTAAAAAGCTGCTAAAAACAGCACTATTCTCCTCTGCCTTCTCATAAATATTTCATTATATTTATCTTTATTATATTTTCCATTCTGTAAAGCACATTGAATGACCGTCTGTGCATGATAATGTACTTTATAAATAAACTTGAACTTCAAATACATAGACGTTCATATGGACCTGGTCCGCGTTGTAGCTACAGTTTCCAATACTTTTGAGAGGCTTTCCTTTGTGTGAATTTGTGCCTATTCATTCTGTAGAACATTTATGAGGACAGACACTAATATTGGATCAAGTTCTTTCACACCGAACGATGTCTTTATGGACCTTGCTTTGTGCACTGAGGCAAATACAAAAGGTTCTCCCCCAAACTGTGTCCACAAAGGTGGTAACGTAATATTGCCCAAAACATCTTGGTGTATGAAGCATTATAAGATTACCCTTCACTGGAAGTAAGGGGTCTAGCCAAACCACAGGTGTAACACAATACTTTTATCCATATAGTATTGCTTATCGCTCTGTTTTTGGAGAAAAACCAGCTTCCCCTGTGAAGTCCTCTGAACTGTGAAACACACAAACTCACCGAGTCATTATCAGCATCTCCGAGGCAGATAGCGTGTGGGAACAGAGTGCCAGTGAAGTCGAGACAAACTCGTTGAACAAAACTCAGGGAGCGCATGTCTAAACCACCAGACTGACTAACTTAGTTTAATCAGACACTCATCTCGCCTCTGCTAAACCTGCTAACGGTACACACATAACGGAACAAAATCTGAAAAATATGATACGGACGACGACATCCCCAGAATCTACCCTTTCCTTTACAAAACAGTAAACATTTTCTGACTGATATAACAAGTGACAGCTGACTTTACATTCAGTCTTCCACTGACTCAATGTAAACACAAAACACAGCGCGCGAACACAACTATACTTTATTTTTTCAAAATAAAGGCCTTGGCGCGGAATCCTACACAACAATAATACAATAGAGAAAAATAAATTAATTAACAATCGTGCAAATAAAATAAAAATTTAAATAAAACAGAAATAAAAAAATACAAAAACATACACTTTTGTTCTACATGCGATAATCACAATTACCCATCTGTCTGAGAAGCATAATTTAAAGCCACATAACTACACTACATGGACAGTATTGGGACCCCTGACCACCGACACAGATCTTAATGGGACTGCATTCAAATACATACACTTTAATATGGTGTTGGTTAGAACAGCTTCCGCCGGAAGACTTTCCACAAGATTTTGGCTCGGGAAAGTAAGGGGCCACAAAAATTCAATAAATAAGAGTTTTGTCCCAATACGTTTGTCCATATAGTGTACCTGATGCTCCAGTTAATCTAACTTTTAGGGCTGCTGGAGCCCAGAGATTCGAAAACTAAGTGAGATTCAGTATTTATGGAGTCCCAGCTCATCGACATCTTTACTGTATTCCAGTGTCCAGTGCATCTGTGCCAAGTAGAGGCAGTAGAGCACTGATGACCTCTCTCACAGGCGTGTTGGGCTCGTGTGGGCTAGAAAAGTATAAAAATGTAGACTGACTGAAGATTCCTGGACTGTGAATCTCTGTTTTATCCTGTTCACAACAGACCACCAGGTGGCAGAAGATGACTATTCAAAATTTCCCCTCGTTTATGAAAGCCCTGAAAGCAGGGAAGGGTAAACCAGCCACAATGTAAACATAACTTAAAGTAAGCTGCACATTTAGGTTAGCTTGTTTTTAACTTGTTTTTAACTTGAGCTGCCTGCTGCTTCACTTGGTGAATGGGGTTAAATGCAGAGAAGAATTTTGTGCTGTTTACACTGTGTGCTGTGCTGTGGTGTGTTCACCTATGACAAATACATATTTACACTTTATTACATAAGAACAAGGTCACAGCAGCCAAGCCAATGAATCCTTTGCTTCAGCCCGCTTCACAGATTAATAATGAAATATTGTGGAGTGATGCCACAGAAGAGCTATTTCCTCTAGAGCAGTGGTTCCCAACCCTAGTCCAACTATAAACCTTTCCTGGGTTGAAGTGTCTGTGTTAAAGCAGGAAAACATTAGGATCAGATGAGACCTCCTGGACAAGGCCTTAAAGAACCTTTCAGTGCATGTTTCTTTCAAAGCCATGTGTTTGGGTGAGATGAACCTTTTTAAAGAACCTCCACATAATCCAAAAAATCTAGAACATTATATTTCATTTTATAATCTAAGAACTATTTAATAGAATGTAGGTTTCATGGCATGTTGAAGTAGACTTCGTGGAGACTTTAGAGCTGTAAAGCCTGTCTGTGTGTTGTGATGATGTAAGGGTGGCAGACACATGTGAAAAGTGAATGAGAGTGATAACGTTGCTCACAGTTCAGTGGAGGAAAGAAACTGGGGCGCCCTGTTCCAGATGGAAAAGTGTCAATGAACCTTTCAAGGCAGCAGGGTGGCATGGAGGTGCTCATGTGTGTATTTGTGTGCACGCACACAATATTAACCTAAAATATTTTGCAATATATGAAGGCAATATTCAGATTTCAGGGCAGGTGTAGAAGGGTGTGAGTGATGAACCCTTTTGACCTTGAGTTAGGGGAACTTAGGTGTTAGGGGAGGCGTTAGTAGGCCTGGGCAACCCAAGCTACAGATGTGGCAAAGCACGGCCAAGGTGACCAACTCCCAGTTCACAGTTCAAAACCAAAGCGCCATCAATAACAACCCCCAAAACCTAACGTTCCAAGACCTAATGGTGCCTCTGTGGGACATATCACAGTTTTTCTGTTCATTTTATTTTTCCTGGTCAGTTGGAAACAGGGCTACACAACAGGGCTTCAATTGTTAATTGTTATACTGATCAAAGACTATTCAAAAAGCATTTTTTTCTGTTCATGTCCTGGTCATATTAAGCACAATCATAGTACAATTTCAAAATTCTTTTGTAGTGACACTGATTACTACATTATTCATGGCTGAATAACATCACTGTGCATGAGCAGGCAGAGAGGAATAATGAAAACAGTAATATGTTTTTACACGTTTTCACCTCCACCCTGTGTTTCACTCGGAAATGCGGCACAGTATAGAGTTCTTGTTGACTTTAACAAATCATCCTGACTAACTATAAGCTTTTACAGATGCCTTTCCTCGCATGATCCACCAAATGTAACAGTTTTGATTCAAATATTACAGAGTAAGGCACACATTGCAGATGATTGCAATGTGGTCGTGCCATGACCCTGCAGTGTGTGACCTCATCAGTATAGGAGTGTAAGGTATGATCCTACTTTTCCCACTAGTCCATCATGTAACAGTGTGTGTGCACACCTGTATGTCACCTGTAAGCACTCCATCCATCAGCTCACTTAATAACCTGTTTGACAGAACAGAAAACGCCCTGCACAAGCAAGCATTAGGTGAACAGCCCAGAGGTTAAACTGACTCTGAGCTTAATGAAGCTTTGTTTATAGAGTATTAAAAAGAGTCCGAGTAACAGATATAGGGAGTTGCATTATTAACTTAAACGTCCTTAAACATTAAAATTCTGCCTATCCATGTTAAATTAGCACGGGTAATGTGGTTGTAAGCAGGGTGTAATACCAACACAGTATTAGCCGGTTTAAATAAAAAAGGTCAGCTTTTCTTACAGGCCTATTGGATCAGCTGGCTCAGTAAATGACTTGATACAGAATCCTTATCTGCCTTCTCTTTAGTTTATTAACAAAAATGTATTCCGTTATAAAAAGCACACACTATTCAAATAAATGTAAATGTATCAGGTGACATAGGGAGAGCAAAACAGTCATTAATATCAATGTAATATCTAATCATTAATATTTTAGATTGGCTCTAAATCATTGTTGTACCCACTAAAAAAGGATGGTATTTAATGTAGAATTGACAGCATACTGATGGAAGAGCGACTTCCATTCCCTAACTACAGGGAACAGTCTCCCTGGAGCACCACCACCCCTAACCATCAGTTTCATTAAATGAAACATTTTTTAATGTGATTTCATTCCCAACATCATCCTAAAGGAAACAAGCATTAGAAAACACAAGAATTAATAGTTTTTGGGGTTTTTTTGTATTTTAAGTCAGTAAGTAAGCAATTTACTAAACATGGTGCCTTTCCGGATCAATGTCACAAACAGAAAATACACTGTGCAATATAAAATACACAGTAAAATAAAAAAAGTGGAGCAAAAGCATAAAACAGTACTAATATAAAAATTAACTGGTATAAAACACCTGTATCAGAAGGCAATAAAATAATGACACAATTCAAGTAGGCCCTTCATTGCAAGAAGAGTGTTATTCATGCTTACTTTTGTGAAATAATTGAAAGTTTTAAAAGAATTTGCCCAGTTTCAGTAATGTCCAGACCCTGAGTGAAGAGGGACTGAAACAGAAAGCAGTAAAAGGAAAATGAATGAAGGCAAAGAGGGAGACAGAGAAAGATAGAGACTCCAGCCCCCCCAACCCATCTGCTGCATCTCTGTCTGCTTGGGGGGGTCAAGGGGTCAGAGGTTGCAGACTTTGATCGATTTATTGGTGAAGCATCTGAGTTCTGAATCAACGCTGTCTAAAGAGGTGTGTGTGTGTGTGTGTGTGTGTGTGTGTGTGTGTGTGTGTGTGTGTGTGTGTGTGTGTGTGTGTGTGTG
>JBBPDC010000129.1:18391421-18412112 GCA_037974485.1 Hemigrammopetersius urotaenia
TCTCTCTCTCTCTCTCTCTCTCTCTCTCTCACACACACACACACACACACACACACACACACACACACACACACACTTTCAGAGACCTTAGCAGCTTTTCTGTAGTCCATGCTGCGTAAGGGTTTTAGGCGGTACAAAAGTACAAGTTTCATTTCTTTCACTCCAATAAGTCTGGATGTGTGTGACAAAGGTTAAGGATGAGTGTTCTTGTTTTTTTTTTATTGTAATTAAGATGTATGAGTGTGAAAACATTTGAAGAGCTTCTATACAACATGAAGGTTCTATACCAATGATTTTTGATTACATCTGTGCTTTCAAACCATTAAACATTTGGGATGCTTACATTTTAAGGTGTCCTTGTGCAATAATACAGAAAACAATGGAAGCACCCTGAGTTCAGTCTGGGCAACAGCTCTGCAGAGCTCAGTGTCTTCCTTTCTCTAAATTTCCAACTCAGGAACACCTTATTAATTAGCTGGTTGGTTAAATCGGGTCTGCAGTGCTGCAGTCAGACATATGTGGTCTTCAAAGACTGGAAAACAACACGTGTATGTATGTGTGTTATCTGTTGTGTAGGGGAAGTTGGACCAATGGGCTAATTCCAGTGGACACACCTACTCAAGGCACCTACACCTACATAGCATAACAACAGAGGCTCTGCAGGCCTGACAGTTGAACACTGCTTTAAGAAGCACAAACACATGCACACACCCACACCCACAAACATGACACTCTGTAGCTGGGAAGAGGTAAATGCAGCATGACTTTCCACAGTTACAGATCAAGATGTCAAAGAAAAAAATCTTGGATGAAAGAGAGAGCAAGAAAAATGAAAGAATGAGGAACCCTCATTCCGCCAACTGCAAGTTGCTGAAAGAAAAGCAAAAGAATTTCTACACTCACACCCCTCCACCACCTGCCCCTGCCCTCTCGCTCTCCAGTCTTCTCAGAAGCCCTTATGTTTATGATGATGGGAGTAGAGAAAAGTGAAGGAAAGTAGAGAGAAAAGGGGGGTTGTTTACATGCCAGGTTGCCCCCCAAGACATAATACACATACACACATGCACATACGCATACACACACACACACACACACACACACACACACATGCATAAATAATGTGTGTACCATCTGGCAAGCCTTACCAATCACCCCCCTGAAACTTTCTAAAGGAACTGCCCTCCCCCCTTTTTGGCAAAGCATCACTCAGCACACTCTCCAAGCAACTAGTGGCATTGTTCACATGCACGTATGCACACACATTTCTGCCTTTGTATTTTCAGGGAGGTTTGTATGACTGCTGTGCTGCACCTAACTTCCAACTTTAACCTCAACCTCAGAACACAGTGCAAAGTCATCATATTAAAACCGTTTTTTACTTTTACACCATTTGAAAACACCAGCTTTCCTCTACATTTCGTAAACACGTTCCAAAAATGATACAAAACAAAAATAACGTAACCTTACATTTAAGGAATGTGTTGAAGATAGAAGGTAATACAAGGGGAGTTTTTTTTACTCATATTGTTCCACATGTGTCTGATGTAATATCTCCAGTACATCGAAATGTTTACATTTTGTTTGTGGGTCTTCTGCACTGAAGGTTCACACATTACCTTTCAGCAGAGCTAACACAGCAGTGAAGGACTAGAGAACATCATTCAAATTCTTCTTTTTAAAAAAAAAACGTTTCTCCCCTCGGCTGCTGTGACCTGAGCTGATGCGGCTGTTGCTTCAGTCTGGGTGAATGAGCAGAAGGGTACGTTGGAAAGAAATATGGAAAAGTACTGTTCGGATTGTTCAACAGGGAGCCGAAACCAGTTTGTTTTATTTGCGTCTCACTAATAGGAGCGGTTCCAGACCTGAAGAAAAATCCTGCTGCTATGGCAACAATGGCCTCTAATTCTGAATCCCGGCTGATGAACTCTGTCACAACAGCTCTTGCACAAGGCGGCTTCCTGCTTCAAAACAGTGCAGGGGTGAACAGAGTGAGCCACTCCAATACACACACACTCATATGCACACACACAACTAATCATAGCTGAACCACAGGATATACGCCCCTAAAAGTGCGGCTGAGCTTCTCTCTTTCTGTCCAGTGGTCAGAAAATATAATGTGGTCAGCTATTTTTGAGAATCGACTCTGCTGCTCTTTTGTCTTTATGCACGCTAACCAAAGTGTGTGTGTGTGTGTGTGTGTGTGTGTGTGTGTGTGTGTGTGTGTGTGTGTGTTTGTGTTTGTGTGTGTGTGTGTTTGTGTGTGTGTGGGTGGGTGGGTGTGTGTGGATGGGTGTGGGTGTGTATGTTTATGTATATGTGCTCAGTACTGCTCTGTGAGCAGTAGGAGTGTTGTCATATATGGGCTGACAGGTAAAAGTAGGCCAGATATGAGTGGTATGCTGAACATGTATCAGTGTACGCAGAAGCACAGACACTGTACTCCAGAACATGGTTCTCTGACTCACATTCTGAAAAAAAATGCAGTGTGTGATAACTGCTGCAGATTTTGTTGTTACCAATTGATGCCAATTTTGTAAACAGAGCTGGAGTGTTTTTCTTTATCATACAAAAAAGTAGATTCTTACTCTGTGGCATTAACTGATGCACTGATCATTTCATGTTACATCCCTGTTGGTTTTGTTAGTAGGCACAGATTGTAGCGGCAATCTTTTGCGAAATGGTCACCGTGAATTTCTGTCACAATTTTGTCCAAGGCATCTGTGGTCACAGGACTACAGCCATCTCTGAACATCTCCCACAGTCTGACATACTACTTCCATTTTGTAACCACAACTGAAGATATCACCATTTCTTAGTATGTAAACTCTTATTTCTATTTTTTGATTTTACACTGTTAGTAAATGTTACCTGCTTTTTACCATAGTAAAATCTTTCATGTTTTTATTGCTATTAAATCTTGACGTTCTGAGACTTTGGCTTTGTTCTTTTAATTGTTTAAATGTGCTGCTAACACAGTTACGGTACACGCTTGACGTGGAGATTTCTGTGTGCTTACAACAGATTTGGACATTTGGATGCTAGATCAAGTTCCTTCACTGGCAAACCATTGTTAATGCTGGGCTTTCCGCTTAGACCATCAATTTCAAAAGGAGGGGAAAAAACATCTCTACTGCAATACTAATTTCTATTCACATGAATAGAGTTCCCCTATTGTATTGTAATAGTACATTATGCCAAGCCTATAACAATTCTCATTGGCAATATGTAAGCTTTATTTGCTTTCTTTCGAACACATCTGAATTGGTCTATAGCAGTGTTGCAGTACTGCAGTAAGAGCGCTGGTATAGATCTGCCAGCACTGTTTTGCATTTTTAATTTGTTTTCTTTGAAAATCTGATTAAAACTTGGTTAGACTGCAAAAGTCAAAATGTGATTGGTTGATTTTTCAGTCACTATGCTGATGGTGCATCACAGTGGGTCTTCAGTTCAGCTCTTAGGAGCAGAACCACTGAGAGCCTTAACACAGAGACAAAATCCCTAAAGGACAATTTTTCATTCAGCAGTTCAATAACCCTTTACACTATAACCCTACTGTTCTGCCTACTACTTCTCTATAGCACATAAAAGGAAAAAAGGTAATAATTGCAGCTCAGATACTGACCCAATCAGTTTCTCAGTTCTTAACCCTGTAGAGAACGTCTTTGTCACAGATGGACTTCACAGTCACACGTCCTTCCCATCAGGATCATGTTATCATAACCACCTAGGGCTTTGCTAATACCCCCTTCGTATTCGGCTCTAGCTAACAGATCCATTGGAGACTGTGGTAACCATGACAACTCCGAACACAGGCTCCAGGGCCTGCTGAGACATGGCAACCCCAGAGAGTTGGAATATCAAATAATACGTCAACAGCTGTGTGCACTTGTGTGAAAATCCTTTCTTGAGCCTTACGTCATGCATACATCTCTTCACAAATGCTTTTCTCCAACACCTGCAGTTGCTATTTTTCACACCCGTCTGCAGCCGAGGTTAAATGAGGACTTGGTTTCAGTTGACAAGGCGAGTTCTTCCATGCTGGGGTGACTCAGACAGGCTACAGTTTCTGATCAGACACAGCTTGTCAGTTCTGTGAGCACTTTATTATTACATTTCTGTGGTTATGCAATTTTTATGTGTGCATTATATCTAAGTAAGTGTATTGTTTATTAATTGAGTTGTCAAGATTAATTCTCCTAAATTCAGGATGTACATTCACTGAGACAATGTACCACAGCATCTTTTCTAACTGTAGCTTTTACAAAGCCCTTATACAGCTCAGTGTGCTGGGAGGAGAACACTAAGTGCCTCTTCTGTCACATCAGATACCAGATGACTGCATTGGCCAACATCACGATGAAAGATGGGGGAGAGGGAGGGCCATCGATCCAACCTAGAGATAGCGAGGATGAAGCATAGATTTAATCCTAAAGAAGACTGTAAAAAGTACAAACAGAGAATTTCACTGGCTGGGAGACAAACGTGCAAATACTGAATGTGTTTCACAGAGTGGTGCCAAACTACCAAATAACAGAGACAAACATCAATGAAATCGAAGAGAAAAGCTTTTGTTGTCGCCTGGCTGCAGATGAAAGAGTTTTACCACAGGAATTCTACAATAAGGGTTTTTTGAAGCGTGCCATGGATATTCATCTTTAGTATCAGGATTTTTTCAGTTATCCAAAGAAAATGGCAAAGAAAAAAGATCTGAGGAAACACACATTATTACTAAATTAAACTTAGGCTGCACTTCTGCATTCTTCTTTGGATGAATAAGTAACTGCCTGGACCCTTAAATGAGTGCTGTATTTGTTCAGCTCTGATAAGCGTGATCTGTGTGTCAATAAGAGTGATCAGGGCTCGTCTGCTCACAAATATTTGTGGCACTGAAGGCAGTGACATTCAGCAGAGGCTGGCAGAGTCCAGCCGGATTGTACAATAACCAGAGTTTATTGCGATGGCTCAAAAAACAGCCAGGGACTTTATAAAGGCCTGCATATTCAAAGCCTCTATTTCTGTGCAGTTAGTTTACACTGACAATGTGCACAAACTGTAAGTAAACACTGATCTATGTTTCCCCAAACCAGGCACGCATTACCGGCACCAGTCCCCAGTCGTCTTGCGGCTCAAATGACACGCACGTACAGACGCTAATGCTGATGGATATAACGCAGTCAAAAAGAAAAACACCAGCTGGTAGTGTATGTGGACCTGTGACTCACACAAGCACACACATTGGGCTTTGTGTTTGTGTACGTAGGTTTGTGTAGGAGTGTGTGGGGGCATTTCTTAATAGAAGTGATAAGGAGGGTGTGATGGCAAGTGCTGTGTGTTGCGCATGAGTGTGTTTAGGTGCTATGTACTGTGTTAGAGACAATGTTTAAACTAGGCCATAACTGGTAGTTTGAAGACCTCAAGAAGTACACAGGAAGGCTGTGGCTCAGCCTGAATTTACATAATCTTTCTCTCTTTCTCTCCCTCTCACTGCAGGTTGTGGTGTTCTCTTCAACAGAAAACAGGAAACAGCTGAAGCGCTGACTTTCTCTCACTTCTCAGAAACACACTGAGTTGCATTCACATGTGCGGTTGTTTTTGTTTATGAGCAGAGGGCTTTAAATTTGCCACGTGTCGAGCTTGGAGGAGTTCTCAGCCCTTTCTTTCCTCCTTATCTGTCTTTTAAAACATTTATTACCGTTAGTAATGGTTACAGATAAAGACCCACCTCCAAAGGGCCAGGGTGGGAACCCTACACTCATCCAACTGCATAAATAACACACATTTTTGGCCTTGAATAAATCTTTTCCGGAGCGTGCGGATCATCTCTCTCTCTCGCTCTCTCTGTCTCTCTCTCACGCGCCCGTTTTTAACCTGTCTCGCTCGCTATTGCTCTCTCTTTCTCGCGTGCGCTCTCTCTGTGCCTCTCTCTCTCTCGTTCGTGGCGTTTCCAGAGCGTGCGGATCATCTCTCTCTCTCTCGCTCTCTCTGTCTCTCTCTCGCGCGCCCGTTTTAAACCTGTCTCGCTCTCTGTTGCTCTCTCTCTCTCTCTCTCTCTCTCTCGTGCGTGCGCTCTCCCTGTGCCTCTCTCTCTCTCTCTCTCTCTCTCTCGTTCGTGGCGTTTCCAGAGCGTGCGGATCGTCTCTCTCTCTCGCTCTCTCTGTCTCTGTCTCTCTCGCGCGCCCGTTTTAAAGCTGTCTCGCTCTCTGTTGCTCTCTCTCTCTCGCTCTCTCTCTCTCGTGCGTGCGCTCTCTCTGTGCCTCTCTCTCTCTCGCTCTCTCTCGTTCGTGACGTTTCCGGAGCGTGCGGATCGTCTCTCTCTCTCTCTCTCTCTTTCTCTCTTTTACTCTCTCTCTCGCTCTCCCTTACCCTTTCTCTTTGTCTCTCTCTTGCTCTCTCTTACTCTCTCTGTCTCTCTCGTTCCTGACTTTTCCGTATATAAACCCGAGGTTTAAAGACCTTTGGCAGAATTCAAATGAGCCATTTTAATTTATATAAATCTAGATTAATTCCAAGATTACAATGAGACTAATCTAGATTAAAAAAATTAATCTATGCCCACCCCTAATATATATATATATTATATCCAAAGCAGTGGCACAAACAGAGAATGAGGATGTTTGAGGTGTGTTTTTACTGGAGTGTTTTTTTCACTGTGGGATTTTTTTTTGAGTCAGCATTCGCACCCTAGATACCACAGGCCTCTGACCTTCATAGCTGGAAAGACAGAGAAAAACACCAGGGTGCTGTTCTCCCCCTCCACAAGTTCCTTAAAAGACATGGTGAGGAAACAACCGCAATATGGATGTTTCTGCCATACTGCATAGTATCTGCCTATATAAAAGGAAAGCCCAGTCCCAAGCCAAACAGCTGTTCTAAAAATGGAAGTCTGTTAGACTAGCTAGGTCAGACACGCGTCCTTGGTAGAGTCCACATTCCATAGACGCAACCGGTGGTGTCCTAATAACCCTGCTATCACTTCCACAGGCCACAGCAGTCCACACACTCCTCCGGCTTTCCATGATAAAGTTTTGATAGGAAAACCACGTAACCACATGTTAGGTGTTAAGCTCCCGAACGTCCTTAAGTTTGATATGAAATCCTGAAAGCACACCTACAAACACAAAGTCCCTTAAGCCAGAATTAAGCTTTTAATGCTTATTACAAAAGGTTGCTCACTTTCCCACTACTTCTATGAAGCAATATGGTTTAGGGAACTGGGGAAGGCTTTGTTCCTCTCTTCACAATGACAAATTCTCAGGTTCCCTAATTACTGGAAGCTTTGTAACCAGGTTTCTGGCTTACTACAAACATTTACTTTTGCATCATATCAAGAAGGAAGTTTCTGAAGCTCTTTTTTTTAGATGTATACTTTTAGTAGGCTCAGATTTTGGCCTTTTATTTTTCTGGACCTTCTGTTTCTTTTAAACATGTTCTTGTGATAATCTGTAGAGATCAAACATATCAAGAAAACTTCAAACGAAAAACAGTTTGCCAAGTGCAAATTCACCACTTATGCTGTATGTTCATCCCAACAAAACACTAAGCAGTTGCTAAGTAACCAACAAAATGTTGTTTGTAGTTTTGGGAAATATCACATATGAGAAAATGGTTGGTTTTGCTTATATATGAAACCATTGATTGCATTTTGCATATTTTCACAAAAATAGAAGATGTTAGAAGATAAAATACATCAAGCTAGATAAAAATATTGCTTAAAGTAGGTTCTCCCTTCCTGATATGCTCCAAGAACTAAACACAAAATAATAGTAATTATTTTCAAATTAAGCTAAATAAATCTAATTGTGACGCCACAAGTGCGAAAATGAGAGAATGTGACTCGCACACAAAGGCAGCCTGTAGCCCTGAAGCAGAAGATCTCCAATTGGGACAGCATGGTCTGAAACACACAAACCGCTCTCCAACAGAGCAGATGTGGATTCTCACATCTGCATTCGCTCCACCTTTCGCTTACGTAGGAGGGTGAAACACATATACAGGAAGCCCACTGGGTCATACACACATGAAAGAGTTCCCACTGTGCAGTTGTGTCACATATGTGCATGAAAACAGACGCACATAGACTGGAACCTGCACCAAACCGCACATATGCACATGTACACACATGAATCTGCTGATACCTTCATACAAAAACAATGAGCACGCAGAAGCCTTCATAGCTAGTTCAACACTGCCAAATGAACACATAAACAAATCACACACACATCTAACACACGCACACACATACACCCACACACATACGCAACTGCACGATCCTGTCAGTAAACATGCAGACCACGCAGTGAAAGGTGTCTCTCATCAGCAGGAGAATGAGTCTCATTAGAGGTGGAGAGCAGCTGCAGCAGAGCCCTTGTCCCTGCTCTCAGTTACAGCTGCCTCAAGTTGCACAAAGACATTGAGATCCAGTGCAGGATCACAGTGAAAAGGGTCCAGAAAAAAACAGACAAAAGATAAAGGATCAAATGCAGGCCTCGAAATGGTTGCTAGTGATTTGACACTCTATGCATAACAATATGTCATAAAGAAAAGCCTATTTGCAAGTATATTGTTGTTGTGTTATGATGATTTAGGTAGGCCTGTAGCTTAGTGACAATTATTTAACTATGTACTATAATCAAGAAATGAACATACTTGAAAAAAATAACCATACTTAGATCTGACCAATATTTCTAACTGATATTTGATTATGCATTTACAGCACTCTGGTAGAGTAAAATGTATAGTTGACAATGGAATACTGTGCTGAAGTGTTTACATTTGACATCATTTGTAAGCATGTACAAATACATTTTCTATAAAGATATTGCTATACATATTATTCCAGTTTAGGTAGATGTAGTCCTAACAACAAGAACAGGTGCTGTAATAGTTTGAAAGGGCAATGTTTGTTTATTTGAGTCTGAGCTGTATCATTCTTTATTCAGGAGCTACTAATCATCAATGGGCAGGTAGCAGGATCATTAATCCAGGTTAATGCCAGCCAGGTTTTTGGGCCTTATACTTAAATAACTACCACATAATGACAAAAAAATAATCAATGTCAATTAACTGTCAGATATAATTTCATCATCATTATGACATAATACATTTGCACAGTGCTAAATGGTAGATGAGAGATTTGCATTATTTGTCAGTTACACTGGCCTCATAGTTCCAGCTTGAAATTAGTGAAACAAACTTTGGAGACATTTTAGGCTGCTCTACAAGGATTGATTTGTATGAATTTGTGTAAACTACTGGTTTAAAAAGAGTACAGTTAAAGCAGCTGTTTTTCTCATCTGTTTGTTTGCAGCACTTGATTATAGTCTTGAGTTTCGTAAAGATGCCTGCATTCAGTACAGTATCATGGTGCAACTGGGCCAACAAAATGAGTGGTAAAACTACATGTTTCAGATACAGATATAAACCCTTTTCATATGAAAAAAATTGAAACAAGACTATAGACTGGCACTGACGCTTGCCACAGATTTTATCAGGATAGAAAACACCAAGATTACCAAGCAGACAGTCTGTATCACCACCACAGTTAAGCATCAAGCACAGTCAGCTCTTGCATAAAGTCGATAAAAATAGACAAATATTCACTTGTGTAATAGTATCTAATGCCTTCAACTCCTACTAGCTGCTACAGTAATAATTGAGACGTCTTCCAAGAAACTTCCTACACTTTTCGCTTCGTCAAAATTTTTTTCAAAAATCAGCTTCAGTACAGGGTTAACAGTCAACATCAGTTTGGCAACGCCAAGCATGTTCCTGTAGATCTAAAAACAGAAATGTAAAAAAGGTCTGAAAATTCAAGGGCATGCACAAACAAAACAAACATTTTTGATGCTGTGTCAATCATGGTTAGGTCAGCAGAGCCACAGAAGCATTCGCTGATACGAGTGTATAGATTTTTATAGATGAAAGTCTATTATGTTTATTGCATCCTAAGTCTCATTATTCAGTAGCTACATGAACTATAATGCAAACTACCAAAAAGACTTCATATAGTATCAGAAGGATGAGATACACTGTATATGATAAACCAGACACAGATTATCCATAATGGAGAACATCTATATGATAATCCTTTTAAGCACTGGTTCAATGTGTAATTATTTTTAAGAGTGTGGTTGGATTATTGCTAAGTTATAATAGTGAATCGTGGGTCCTGTTTATTTGTGAGAAACATAAAATAATGCTCCCCATAGGAAATCCATTCACTGCACTGCAGAGCAGCCTTCCCTGTTTAATATGTAATCTGGTAATCACAATGTTCCAAAACATCTAACTTTCATAACGATGGCAACACATGGTGAAATAAGCAGTTCCCACATGGGCTTATTATTATGTTTAAAGTCTGAGGCTGATTGCACTCTAAATGGCTTTCAGTGCTCCTCCATCATTTTCTGTTTGTTTGTTTTTGCACATTTGCCATGTTTAGCACTCAGTGGACGCAGATTAGAAAGACGATCCTGACTCAAAGCCCCCTCAAAGCTGTTTAAAATCAAAAGGCAGCTGTTAGGCAGAGAGTCTGAAACTGCTCAATGTCAACCTTAGCCATGAGCCGTTCTGAGGCCTTCAGAGAAAGTCCTATATCTGTAGTCAGCAGAGGACAGCTCAGTTTTGTGCACTTCTAGTTTCAGATAGATGTCTGTTGCTCAACCACATGTGTGAGGAAAAGAACACGCTCCAGGCAGCACCATTTTAGTCTTTCACATTGACCTCCTACGTCTTTTGTGGTTACAGTTCATTTCACTGTCCTGTTGTTCCAGCATCTGGACTGTTTTGGTCTCAAATCTCTCTTTCAAGCTTTTTTATTTTAGAACAGGGTACTAGAAAAGGTACTAGAATTGTGTCTAATTTAGTTCAGTTGATGTGCTGAAAGTTCTTTGTATATGAGTTTTTGTTTGCTGCTACTTTTCTACATCTATTCATGCTGGGTTTTAGTAGATACTACATTATTTAATCAAAGTAACAATCGTTTAAAACAATAGCTACTCTACCCACATCTGGCACTAAAAACCGAAACAAACCCCGTTTGGACTAAACTGTTTGGCTTCTGTCCTCCAGTCGTGTTGGAAGGGTTGGGCAGCCAGCGCTGCTCTCAGCTGGAACACAAACACTGACAGTCTCCTTTCTCTCTGTGTGGAATAAAATGGTACTCGTCATGTGCTGCTCTGTATCCCCCACTTCCCTTTCTTTTCCTCTCCCCCTCTCTATGTGAGTGAAGTCTTTTCTTCCTCAGCTTCAGGAATCAGAGGCTGTTTAATCCGCCCACTTTTTTCACACGACTCAGCGCTTTGCACTGCGCATGCGCCTCTCTGTTTTGATGTGGTGCTGCTGCTGCTGCAGAGACGAGAGCAGAGAAGGAAAAGGTTTTCTTTGAAACAAAAAAGACCCACATTATTCGGTTACTTTTGTGACAGCCGTCGTTACCGAGCGTTGAATTAAACCAATGGAGAGTGTATTTTGTCGCTTCGAGTGACTATTCTCGTTTAATTAGCATAAAAGCTCATTATGTTGTTGGCGCTGTACATCACAGGGCAGAGACTACCTGTTTTCTGTTTACCCTAAACACACACACATTTTATGGACGAGGCGAAGCAGCTACCCAGGTCACGCTAAACTTCCCTTCAGGCTTTTCACGTCTACCGTTTGCTGTCTGCCTTGCCTTTTCCTGAGCGCAGCCTGAAAAGAATAGAGCTATTTCCTCCGTTTTAAAAACAATGTCCTGAACCTCACTTTTTTCTGAGAAAGGACCGTCAACGCGGGGAAGAAAAAAAGACCAGGTCTATGTGAATTCATTGCCAAGATAGGAAATCTTTTATTACAGAGAAAAAACCTTTTCTTCCAAAATATAGAAATCTGTACAACTTCCGGACAATCAATTTACATGAACTGTACAAATTTACAGCAGTTCATTACAACATACCCAAGAAAAAAAAACACAATAAAAGATGTACTGACAGAAGATCACAATATAGAGACAGCTTTTTGCCTTGGGTAGCTCAGATTTTTTTCTAGGTTTTTGTTTGTTTTACTTAAAAAAAAGAAAAAAAACAACAAAGGATAAGTCTACCAGCACAGAGCATGGAAACTAAGTTTAGTTTTTTTTTTTTTACCAAAACAACTTTGGTCCTCGCCAACACTCCTGACACAAATGGCTTCACTTATCAAAGAGCAATCTGTGTTAAAATATGAAATACAAAAAGGAACACACCTAGACACCTCAAAATATAAATTATTGGCACTTTCCATGTGTAATGTTATGTATGTATTCTACCATATGTTGGACAAGTACGATACATTCTACAAATACGCAAAAAACACCCCAAATGTGAAAGTGACAATAATTCTAGCGGCTGCTTGAAAAGGATTGACGAGAAACAAACTAAATAATTCCCTTCCATTTTTCACATCTTAACATGCACTTCTCCGTTAAGGGATTTGTTGAATGTCTGAGGCCTGAGTTTGGCAATACATTCCTGTAGAGACTGTTCACATCTCACATGTCACATAACTTCAAAGTTAACATATTAGTGCATTATATGTGCTCTTTCCTCCGACTGCCCAAAAACACTTCTCTCGATATCAATGAAACCTATTTGCGCCGAGCCAAACTGAAGTCAAATGTGGCACAGAATCAAAGGGTAAGCTGTTACCACAAAAGGAGGAGGAAGGGGGGGGGTTCTAAAAATCGTAGGTCTAAAAACATTCGAACTGTCCGTCTGAATTTGGTTAAGATCACCAGAGTGTGATAAAATGCTATGAATATTAAAAACCCTCTGGAGAGTCGGGGGAGTGCTGCCTGTCTGAGTTTTAAAAATGCCTTGAGAAAAGTAGGACAGTGGGCTATGTCCAAAAGCGCGGACCGCCGTGCCTCACGCAGGCCTAAATTTAGTATCAGAAGCAAAAGTGTGGCTTCATTAATTTGCTATGTGCAATTGCATCAGCCTGTGCTGAAAGGTAAGAATGAATAGATGTGTGCTGCTGATCAACAGAGTAGAATGGGGTCTGTGTTTTTTAAACTTAAACGGGAGAGCACCAGCAAAGAGTGAGAGAGACAGAGATAGAAGGGAGGGCAGTGCATCAACAACCCGGCTTCATTACCCATGATCCTCTAGGGTCAAAGGCATTAGCACAAATACAGGACTGATCACCAGCACCCTGCCTCAGCAGCTTAGGAGCTAAGGCCAGAACCGCCAACACACACACACTCATATACACACACAGACATGCCGTCTGCCTCCCTGCAGACTGGCCCAACCTTCCCCCACTCAAGCGCACTCACAACAGTTCATATCCGATCTCATGTAAACAGATTCAACACGAATCCACCAGCAGCACCATGACAAGAAGCTAGGAGGTACCATTAAACTTGATCCTTTCTTTCTCTCTGTCTCTGTCTCTCTTTATCTCTCCCACCCTCAATAAGGCTCAATGGCATCTGGAGCGCACTAAAGTGTATGTGCTGGCTGTCCTCTCATTCTAGGCTGTTGTATCGAGTGTACAGATGATGGTGATTGGGGGGTCACTGGGAGGGATTTAGCTGCCCTGGTCTGGTGTGTGTGACCCCCCCTTGTCCACCCAGCCTGGGGAGAGAGAGGGATGATATGTGTCACTGTGCGCTCCACGGGGGGGTTTGTTGAAGGTGATGGGGTGGTGCTGGCGCTTTTATCTCTGAGCTGCTGGCCTTGTGAGTCCTGTGCTTTAGAGTGCTGCGTGAGGAAACACTGAAAAAGAAAAAAAATGTCCTTCTCAGAGACACAGGAGTGGACTATAGCCCAGTCCTGTGGGTCATGAGGTTTGGGAAGGTGTAGGAGTAAAACTCAACACAAGATGGTTCTCTTTTCCTCAGAATAGACACACTCGCATTCGCACGAGCGCGCGCACGCACACGCGCACACACACACACACACACACACACAGTGCTTCCAGGCCAGTACAGGTCAGCCAGACCCCTGCCCATACTCAGATCTCCCTGACATTTTGCTAATAAAAAACAAAAAGGTAACGAAAGCAAAAGAGCTCCTCTTGCACAACTTGGTTTGTGTGTGTCTAAAATGGCTGGAAACTTAAAACTCAACGATGTAACAAAAACAACCTGGTGCCAGTTTCCCAAAACAAATTCAGAGAGAAAATCATCCCTTCCGCTTCCCTATGACCACATTTGCTCTACAGTGCTTTTGGGATTCTGGCCCTTGGTCTAAACTGAAAATGTTTTGGATTGAAGATGAAGCATAATACGTCATGCTCCACATTCAGACCAGAAGAATGAAAAAAGAAAGAAATGGTGTGAGTCTGATGAGAGCTGGGACATTCAAAAAGTTGGAATGTGGCTGTTTTAAAATGAACATCCCACGCAATTCTAAATGTCAAAAGTGCATTAAATGTCTTTTCTAAACAAGCAGCGATACCTGCTATAAGAGACCTGGACAGCTACGCTACATCTTTTCTTTTGGTGTGGCAACAAAAGGGCTTAAATAAATTAGACTGATTCTTTAAAACTGACATTCATCCATGGGGAGAGCAGTCCCTCCTCTGGAAAAAAATGTTTAAAAGCTACAAGCATGACATTTCTGTCAGTGTCAAGAACAACAGTCCTTGCCAGACAGAAACAACACAGCCATTCCAGAGCACTAGCATAAAGAACACAAGCTTTTTGAAGCTTTGGGCTGGTCAAACTGAAGCCCAGGAGAAGAGGTCAAAAGGAGACGACAGCAGTGTATCAGGCGCCAAGATGGAGAGAAAAAAATAGCGCCTTGTGGTCCAAAAACACATGAGCTTTTAAAAAACAGAGAAGCTCTTAAGAGGCGGCCCCTCAGCACTGCTGCAACTGCTGCCATGTCTGGGCTTCAGAAAGCTTATATTTAGAGGGAGCTGCATCAGTGGCGGTGAGATGAAATAAACGGTGTGAGGAAAAGTGCAAAGTCAACTTTGATGGTTGAGAATAAAAGCCCCCAGTCTGGGACCAGTCGCTCCAGGAAATGGGGGGGAAATGGTCTTCATAGCTGCCCCAGGGTCTGAGCCTCTGGTAGATCCAACACAAAGACAGAACAGACAAACCAAACGACCGAAATTAAACCTACGAGGTTTCCATCACCTGAACTCTAGGCCATATCCTCTGCTTTTTTTCCTCTCTTTCATTTTTTTCCTTATTTCATGTTATTTTAAAAAGCAACCGGACACAGCTCCTTTAGCTGGACACAGTCATCATATAAGGTTTGGCTGGGCTGGTTCGACCAAGCACCAGCAGTTCTTCCTTGCAGCTGATGTGACTGTCCACCAGGGAGCTGTTGCTGGTTCCAGTGGAGGCGCTGTTGTTGACATTAGCAGAGGGCTGTGATTCATAGAGGACACAGATGGAGCCATCCTCACCGATGCGGTAGGACACCTCGAAAGGGTCCACCCACAGCGTCAACTCGCTGGGCAGCAGCAGGTACAGCTGCTGGATGCTCAAGCCAATGCGCTGGCCAGCCTGCCCCACCAGAGGATCCATCTTGTGGTTGATGCGGATGCAGCGGTATCCCGAACCCTTACAGGGACGGTCAGGGAACCAGTGGTGTTTGTACTGCTCTGTTGAGGAGAAAGATAATAAAAATATTAGAATAAAATCTAAATATTTACTAATACAAACATTTAATAAGTATCTTGTAACAGTAGGGCGAACAGAGTGTTTTCATTGTTTTTATTGCTTCAAATTGTATTTAAACATACCTCATATATTTTACAATATTCTGTAAACAAAAAACATAGAAAATGAACTAAAAAAAAAAGAACATGCAACACACTTTACAGTAAATCAACAACTTGTTTTGTTCAACACTACTGTTACAGTGAAACAAGGCCAAAGTCTGAGATTTTATTTGCGGTGGAAAAAATAAATGCTGGTAAAGTGCTGATAAACAGCCATAAACGGCCTCTCCACACGGACTACGTGACAGACAAGGACTAGGCCATTTGATTGCACAATCCCCTTTTGGCCCGAGCGTCACAAAGTCCTCAATTGATGGTGCTGAACAACAAGAGCAAAAGGTTCAGCAGAGCAGCTGTAGGGGAGGAGCTGTGCTCTTAAAGAGACAGAGGCTTAGTTTAACCCGCTGCTCAACCAAAACAGGAGACACCAAACTGGGCTTATTGGACTTACCACATTAGGCAAGAGAGTCATACAGCCATATACAGAAATCCAGATATACAGTACCAAATATGTAGAACAAAGAACAAGCTTTTGGCACTTGTTTACCTAATTCTGCTATTGCGTGGCACATGATATTTGTTGTCAGTGAGAAATGTAGCAAAGGCAGTGCAAATCATACGAGAGCCTTAAGGCCAAGCCACAACCCTTCATCTATCAAGATCCCTTTTGTTAGACGGAGCTGCATTCTTTCCCCTACTCTCCAAGCCAGTGCCAGGTTTCAGGAAGAGAATATGAGTTGACGGGATGGGCTGTGGCTTTACAAAAGCCTAAAATAGGCCAGGTCCCACAGGCCACCTGTAGATGTGGGTTCAATAATGCCTGCTGTGTTATTAGAGACAATATACCCCATTGTTATGACCAGGAGCAAGAGGAAAATCCACAGCATAGCGTACAGCACACGTACTTCAACACCAGCAACATGGTCTTAATAATGAAATATATATTGGAGGGAAAATGTGGTATGTTGGATTTTTCCCTCCATTTTGTAGCACATGGTTGTGGCTATTGTTTTTCTGCTGACACATTGGGTCAAATACAAAGAGGTCAACATTAAAGAAGAAAGAAATCCACAACGCTATGCCTCTCACTAAACATTATATAACCCTTTTGGGTTGTCTTGATCGAAGCGAACTCATCTCTCTTTCTCTCTCCCATACGGATATTTTCCTTTTCCTCTGGCTATGGGCTGAGTGGCTTGGAAACTGGCCTACTTTCATAAAACCAGTGTGGATTTGCATAGATCATTGTGTGGTGCTTGCAGTATCTGTGTGTGTATGTGTGTGTTAGAGTCCCTGGCCACTGAAGCGATGAAGAAACAGAAAAGAAATAATGTCTTAAAATGGATTTGGGTTCTGAGTACCAAACACCACCACCACCCCCCAACGAAACTTATGATTCTCCTCCCCTCCCCCAGCTGCAGCCATTTTGTTTGAGAGCAGCTACAAGTACAGCTGTTTACAAACACTCACCACTGCTCCTGAATTAAATAAAATGGAGGAAGTCAAAGAACTATGAGTAGAGGAACAAATACATCAGTGGAAAAACAGGGGTCTGGCGCCTTCCCACAAAATGCTCGGGTGGGTTTTGTGGGCTGTTTCACCCAGGTCTTGAAGTGTTGCATATTTGCATTTGTGCACACAATGAAAATCCATGGGCATGTTTTTATCTGTGGATAAAAAAAGACCTACCATCATGGTTTCAGTGTAGATATTTATATTTAACCTATTTGAAGATTAAAATATATATTTTTATTTGACTAAATCTTAACTTTACATACCTCAGGTACAAATACTGCTTCATTGTGGGTTACTAAACAAAAAAAACTTGGCCTAATAAGGTTTACATAAAAAAAATCAGATTCAATGATTGAAATCATATTTACTAATCGTATTTAGTTAAATCCTAAACCAGGTAATTTAAAAAAGTCAGAATGTGGCAATATGTTGCAATGTATTTTTTTAAAAAGAAAACACATTAGTTACATTGTTACTATCCTGTTAGAGATATTTCGTTCACATTTTAGAGCCACTGCTGTTGCGTCTCGGGAGACCCGTCTTCTAAAACGCTGCTATATTAAATATCTATGTAAAAAGATGTATTAATTGTATGTTATTTGATAAAGTATACCCGTCTGTGAGCCCAGCAGTGTCGAGGCTGTGTGTGTGTGTATGTGTTTGGGGGGGGGGGGGGGGTTACAGCTTCTAAAGTTTGAGCTTTGCGTTACATAACTCAGACCTTCACCCAGTTTCAAAGAAACAGAAAAAACAAAACCACAAAAATCCTACTAAATAATGTCAGTTTTGAGCTCAGAGCTCTTCTTTGAACGGCTGGTTGTGTATTTCCGTCACTGCGGCACGAACATAAAGAGCACGGCTGTGTTTTCCTCAACTTCCAACACACACACACACACGCACACAGAGAAACAGAGGAGGGAGAGATACAGAGAGAAAGAGAGACAGAGATAAAGAGAGTAAGACAGACACACACTCTTCTTTTCGACGCTGGAGCTATCTTGTTTCTTTGTCTCACCTGCCAGCATGTCCTGGAGGGCCTGGCTGAAGGTCTGCAGCTGCCTGTCATTGACGTGGCCCTTCACCCGCAGGAACCTGGACAGAAAGCCCACGGCGGCAGTGATCTCCGGCTTCATCGTTGCTCGAGCTCGAAGCATGGAGGAGGCGAGGCGGCCTGGCGCGCTGAGGCAGCGGGGTGCGGGAACCTGAGTCGGTCTCTCTTGGTCCGGGACGGGGCGGCGGGACTGTCTGAGTCCTCCTCGGGCTGTGCGCGGTTCACTCCCCCTCCGTCTCCGTTGGGCATTTATTTATCAAAGCGGGGAGACGCTGGAACAGCTCAAAGACCTGCGCTGGCTGCTTGCTCACACTCTCTCCCACACTGTTCCTACAGCAGAGTCGGGGCAGCAGAGTAGGGGCATTTACTTTATATACCACCCCCTCACCAACAGAAACAACAGCAACAGCAGCCGACCTATCACAGCCCACAGACACGAAGCGACTTAGTCTCGGGGGCGGGGCTGCTCCGCGTCACACATCCAGAAATGATCAGAGCGTGAGAGAGACCAGGTTAACTCTTTAGAGGCACAAAACTACTGCAAACAGAGCAAATAACACGTAGAATATATGGACAAACATACTGGGACACATCTCTTAATTATTGAATACAGATGCCCCCCTAAGAAGTTTTAAGAAGGGCAGTCTTAAAACTTCAACATACCAAGACAACGCCAAGCTTCCAACTTTGTGGACACAGTTTGTGGAAGAAACCTTTCTACTCCAGTGCACAAAGCACGTCCATAAAGACCTGGTTGGATGAGTTTGGTGCGGAAGAACTCCAACACTTTGGGATGAACCAGAATGGAGAATGTGAGCCAGGCCTTTCGTCCAATACAGCACTTGACCTTATAAATACTCTACAGCATAAAATGGTCAAAAATTCCCACATAAACACTCCAGAATCTTGTGGAAAGCCTTCCAAGAAGAAGCTGTTTTAACTGCAAAGGGGAACCAACTCCATGCTAAAATTAATTCATGTCGCTGTTGGTGTTATGGTCAGGCATCCCAACACTTTTGGCCTTATTGTGTATCTAGTTGCATTCAGAATGTTGATATGACTTTATACTTTCCTACAAATTTTAAAAGGAAACATTTCATCAGTTTGATTATATTTGTGATCCACTCATTCTTTTTTGGGTTTAACATCAATATGTCTTCTGCTATACTGGTTTGAAGTTGTGCTGCTATTGTCCAAGAGGACCCCAGAAAAGATAAAATAATCTAACAGTTGCTTTTGAGTCATTACTGGTGGATGGTTTTAGGTTACTCTGTCCATATCTGGTGATAATTCTAAATTAATGCCAGCAGTACTAACACATTACTAATATGAGGGGGCCCATCATTTTAGGTAGTTTTCAGCTAAAATGAAACTAAAGTGAAGCTGTGTTGAGAGAAACTCTGTCTAGTAACCAGGTGGCATTTGACCACACTGACTCTGACCCAGCATTACGGCCTTTGGAATTTCCCACTCTTAGAGGGGAAATTTTCCGCACTGGCCCGGCAGGGTTACGTTAAAGGTCCTCTCTTTGCTTTTTTTCCAGCTAGTTTCATGACAAAGCAAGGGACTGTTGTGGGATTTCTATGTGTTATTGTGTGGCTCCATGCTTTACCCTGTTCCTCTGTATATGAAAGTGTTGTATATTTTAAATAAACTCTTTTGTTAGAGGCCAGGATCTAAAGGCTGCATCAAGCAAGACCACATCTGACCAAACGCTGATTCCCCTCCGACTGGGCCTTAAGCATGTTTTTCATGAGTGGACATATTTCTTTGTCAACAGTATCAGCACTTGAGGGGCATGTCTTGGGACGCCCAATCAGGTTGGAGAATGCTCTGACGTATGCTCAGCAGTTCTGCTGTTGTTTTAGCCCTGAGCGATCTCTGAGGAAGCTGGGTGTGCTCTTAGCTAGAGCCGACCTGCCCCCACTCACTCTGGCCTTTTATCTTAAATCATGTCTCTTAAAAGCTCCATTTTGAGGTCTAAATCTCTGAAGTATGATTTAGGGCTACATGAACGGACATGGAAATTGATGCTATCACAGTAAAAAAAGTGTTTTAGATGAAAAATTGTTAGTAACTGGGCAGCCTTAAAATATTGGCCTCATAGAGTGTGAGGCATATTTTGTACTGTTAGCTTACTTCTGCATGTTCAAGCTATTCAAATTACTCAATTGTAAGCCAGCCCAGTTACTTATATAGGCTAAAGCACCTTTGTTTACAATGTAGTGATCTAACAAGTTGGGCAGTCTATGCTACACAAATCACTGCTTGTTCAATGAAAAAAAAAACAAAAAAAAACATATATATATACACTCAACAAAAATATAAATGCAACACCTTTGTTTCTGCTCTGATTTTTCATGAGATGGACTTAAAGATCTAAAATTCATTCCAGATACACAATATTACCATTTCTCTCAAACATTGTT